>RXON01004661.1:0-28121 GCA_009667805.1 Leptobrachium leishanense | reverse complement strand
TCTGGCAAGTCTCCTTCTCCTCAGGTTGAGTGACCCAATAATAACTGACAGGTCTCACTCAGGCTCTGGCCTAGGCCCTCTCGCGATCTCTTCAGTGCGTCTGCTTTCTCTCGTTCCCTGGCGCGCTCTGGCGCGTTCTCCACGAGGTGGAAGATGTAAGTGTCCAGTCCCCACCCACTTCCTGTCTCCTTGCAAAGCATGCCGGGAAATGTAGTCCCAATGTCCAGTGTCTCTAATCGCGACTGTCTCCATCTTGTGGCCAAAAATAGGTAATGCCACAGCAAGATTTTAACACAGCGCTACAACAGTAAGGTCAAGAAATATTTGGACATCGGCACAATTCTAACATCTTTGGCTCTATACACCACCACAATGGAGTTGGAATGAAACAAACACAATGCGCTTTAACTGCAGACTGTCAGCTTTAATTTGAGGGTATGTACATCCAACTCAGGTGAACGGTGTAGGACTTACAGCAGTTTGCAGATGTGCCTCCCACTTGTTAAGGGACCAAAGGTAATGGGACAGAATAATAATCATAAATCAAACTTCCCTTCTTAATACATGGTTGCAAATCCTTTGCAGTCAATCACAGCCTGAAGTCTGGAACGCATAGACATCACCAGATGCTGGGTTTCATCCCTGATGATGCTCTGCCAGGCCTCTACTGCAACTGTCTTCAGTTCCTGCTTGTTCTTGGGAATTTTCCCTTCAATTTTGTCTTCAGCAAGTGAAATACATGCTCAATGGGATTCAGCATGCAAAAACAAGTAGAGTGATACTGGTTTACAAGAACGCTGGTCTCACCCCGGCGTCTCCTCCAATTGACGTCACAAGGAATACAGTGTGAAATATATACATATATATGGACTGGTGGATCTGCAATAACAATAAGAACGTAATGGTGCAGTATATTAACAGCCATGTATAAAATAGGCCCCCTAGGACCTCACTCACTGAATAGTAGAGTATATAAGGCACATCATGTATGTATCCAGTGAACCATTCAGGTACCAGGTATCCCAAGACCAAAGAGTTCCAGAAGGATCACCAAAAATCAGCTTGTTCAGTAAAAAGTTGGTTTATTCGGGAATGATGTGCAGTAAAAAACAGAAAACATTTATACACAATCAATTTTACGGGCTAATACAACAATTAACCTATCTGTGTTTTGGAACCGGACATCCAATCGGAAAGTGGTGGGCGTGGTTAAGAGTCGAATCTGGAAGCAACTGTAGAGCTGCTTTAAAACTGAATTCTGGTGCATTGAACTATTGCTGCCACCAGAGGGAGACATTGTGGAATATGCTGGACAGAGCGGACTCCATCTCCCATCACCCTTTACGTGAGGACAGGAAGTGGGTGGTACAGGAGGAGAATAGACTGGGGAGCCTCGTGTTTGGCGCGCGAAGAGTGAGCGGAGCAGTGAAAGGTGGAGGACGCACATTGAAGCTGTTAGGAATCGCAACCAGGCCGGAGTGCAGATGCTGTCTTACTAATGCTGGAGATCGGGACAGTAATCGTGTTGGGACCTACCTGCGCAGTGCTGAGAGGTCTGGAGGAAAAGCTGGTTCCGGCAGGACCCCACGGAGTGCAGGCGGCGGATCGTTTGTTCCAGTTGCGGAGATTTGGCATGCAGGGAGCAGATTCAGTGGCACGGAGTCCCAGTACAAAGCGGAGAAGATCTTTTGGTTGAGGCATTGAGTGCTGGACAGTTTCGTTCATCGGCTGGGTGAGAGGCCTCCTAGGCCACAGTTCCAAAACAGAAACACACGCTGCAAGATTGTTTAAATTTACAGGGCCCCAACGGTGACTAGTCGAAGATTGCTCTTTTCGTTCACTGGCCAGTTGAACACAGTACCCGGGTACTCTAGACAACACACATATATATATTTTTGAGCTATTTTTTCACGGGACTTACACTCCAGAACTGAGGGGGTTAACCGGTTTGTTTTACCGCCGCGTGTTTTTCCCGCGTTACGAATTCTTGTTACTCAAATTCCATATATGCGTATTATATACTGCTCTTATTGGGATCAGTAAAGAATATAATATAGAAAAATCCACAACAGTGCTGGTGTATAGTTATTTCCTAGTGCGGTGAGACTATCCAGCGTTTATTCAGCGGCTCCTCCGGGGGTGAGCGCTACACAACCCTATGGACTTGTGTGTCCGTTTGCTTCATAATCTTCATTTGCCCTTCCGATCGTCATTTCCTGTAGTCCAGCTCACACAAAGCTCCAGACTTCCGGAATTCTCGGGTATCCGGGACCGGTCGCCATCTTGGTGGAGGAAAGAGTCACTCCATTTAAGACACAAAAGTCCGCTGCGCCATGAAGAGGTACGATGGGTATACAAACAGAAAAATGCAGAGTATTAAAAATGGAAAATCAAAAACAACATTATACTAAAAACTGAGTAATATTTAAAACACAAGGTGTAAAGTGGTATTGAGTCAAGTGTAGCACTGCTTTAAAAAACACCTGTATTCTGGTGCATTGAACTATTGCTGCCACCAGAGGGAGACAGAGACATTGTTAGACTTTGCTGGACAAAACTGAACTACATGTACCATCATCCTTTGTGTGAGGACAGGAAGGAGGTGGTACAGGAAGAGGAAAGATCAGCAGCCTCGTGCAAGGCAGAAGCAGAGTGAGCGGAGCAGTGAAAGGTGGAGGACGCACGTTAGAGCTGTCAGGGATTGCAGCCAGGCCGGAGTACAGACGCTATCTTACGGGTGCTGGAGATCGGGACAGTAATCGCGTTGAGACCTATCTGCGCAGCGCTGAAAGGTGTGGAGGAAAAAGCTAGTTCCAGCAGGACCCTGTGTTAGGAGGCTGCGCTGATCGATTGGGAGTGCAGGCAGTGGATCGGTGTTCCAGTTGTGGAGATTGGGCAAGCTGAGAGCAGATTCAGCAGCATGGAGTCCCAGTACACAGTGGAGAAGTACCTCTTGTGCCCGAGGTATCGAGAGCTGGACAGTTTTGTTCATCGAATTGGTGAGAGGCCTCCAGGCCGCAGTTCCAATACAGAAACGCACACTGCAATATTGTTTAAATTCACAGGACCCCAACGGTGACTAGTCGAAGATTGTTTTATTTCATTCACTGGCCAGTTGAACACAGTACCCGGGTACCCGAGACAACACACATATATATTTTTTGAGCTATTATTCACGGGACTTACACTCCAGAACTGAGGGGGTTAACCGTTTCTTTTACCGCGCGTGTTTTTCCCGCGTTACGAATTCTTGTCCTTCAAATACCATATATGCGTAATATATGCTGCTTTATTGGGATCAGTAAAGAATATAATATATAAAAATCAACAACAGTGCTGGTGTATAGTTCTTTCCTAGTGCGGTGAGACTAACCCGAGGTTTATTCAGCGGCTCCTCCGGGAGTGAGCGCTACACAAGGAAGGTATATTCTATTTTCTAAGTGGGCCAACTGCCACACATAAATTCTTAAATGCAATTCTTAAGATCGAGGTCCACATTTAACCCCCCCCCCCCCGTTCCTCCAAGTACCCAATCTATGAATCCACTCGGTTTCTTTCCTTGCTTAAGTTCTCAGATCATCCCCTCCCCTCCAGTTACATTCTATAACATCCATACCAATACATCTGAAATCTTTAAAATTAAAAGGACAGTTGTTACAGTGCACTGGGACACTGTGATCCAGTTTTTTTCTCCTTATATTGCCCAGATGTTCCATTATTCTATCTTTGAATTCCCTAGTGGTACGACCCACATATTGGGCCCCACATGGACATTCAAGTTAATAAATCACTCTTTTGGTATGGCAATGTATAAATTGATTAATAGTGTAATTAGTGCCTGTAATATTGCTTTTAAAACCAAGAGCTTTTTGGGTTGGTACATGCAAGCCTTACAGCCTCCACATTTGTTAAACCCATTGGGTTTCTCCAAGCCAAAGAGTGTTTTTTGATGGTGAACCTCTGATGTTGGTTAGATGCTCGGTGCCAGAATGTTCTTAAAATGTGAATAAACCAACTTTTTACTGAACACGCTGATTTTTGGTGATCCTTCTGGAACTCTTTGGTCTTGGGATACCTGGTACCTGAATGGTTCGCTGGATACATACATGATGTGCCTTATATACTCTACTATTCAGTGAGTGAGGTCCTAGGGGGCCTATTTTATACATGGTTAGAAACATAGAAACATAGAAACATAGAAAAATGTCAGCAGATAAGAACCTTTCGACCCATCTAGTCTGCCCAATTACATGGATACTTTACCTGGATTTATCTTTTGTTTAGGATAGCCTTATGCCTATCCCATGCTTGCTTAAATTCAATTACTGTTTTGGCCTCTACCACTTCAACTGGAAGACTGTTCCATGTATCCACCACCCTCTCAGTAAAATAATGCTTTCTGATGTTACTTTTAAACCTTTGCCCCTCTAATCTAAGACTATGTCCTCTTGTTTTGCTACTTTGTTTCCTTTTAAATATACTCCCTTCCTCTACTCTACCTTGTGGATTCCCTTTACGTATTTAAATGTTTCTATCATATCTCCTCTGTCTCGTCTTTTTTCCATGCTGTACATGTTAAGATCATTAAGCCTTTCCTGGTAACTTTTCTCCTTCAAGCCGTACGCCATTTTAGTAGCCCTTCTCTGAACTCTCTCTAAGATGTCTATATCCTTCTGGAGATACGGTCTCCAGTACTGCACACAGTACTCCAAGTGAGGTTTCACCAGTGCTCTGTACAGTGGCATGAGCACTTCCCTTTTCCTACTGCTAACACCTCTCCCTACACAACCAAGCATTCTGCTAGCATTTCCTGCTGCTCTATTACATTGACTACTTACCCTTAGATCCTCTGAAATAATAACCCCTAAATCCCTTTCCTCAGATGTTGAGGTTAGGACTGTATCAAATATTCTATATTCAGCCCTTGGGTTTTTACGTCCCAGGTACATTATCTTGCACTTATCCACATTAAAACTCAATTGCCACAGCTCCGACCATTTTTTTAGTTTACCTAAATCATTTTTCATTTGGCTGATCCCTCCAGGAATGTCAACCCTGTTGCAAATCTTTGTGTCATCAGCAAAAAGACATACTTTCCATTAATACCTTCTGCAATATCACTAATAAAAATATTAAAGAGAATGGGTCCAAGTACTGACCCCTGAGGTACCCCACTGGTAACAAGACCTTTCGCCGAATAAACTCCATTTACCACAACCCTCTGTTGCCTGTCACTCAGCCACTGCCTAATCCATTCAACAATATTGGAATCCAAGCTCAAAGATTGCAATTTGTTGATAAGCCTTCTATGCGGAACAGTATCAAAAGCCTTACTGAAATCTAAATAAGCAATGTCTACTGCACCACCTGTGTCTATTATTTTTGTTACCCAATCAAAAAAATCAATAAGATTAGTTTGGCATGATCTCCCTGAGGTAAACCCATGTTGTTTCTGATCCTGTAATCTATGTGTTTTTAGATGTTCAACAATCCTTTCCTTTAACATGGTTTCCATTAATTTCCCCACTACTGACGTAAGACTAACTGGCCTATAGTTCCCAGATTCCTCCCTACTACCCTTCTTGTGAATGGGCACAACATTTGCTAATTTCCAGTCTTCTGGGACGACTCCCATTAGCAAGGATTGGTTAAATAAATCTGTTAACGGTTTTGCTATTACATCACTGAGCTCTTTTAATAATTTAGGGTGGATCCCATCAGGCCCCATTGACTTATTTGTCTTTACTTTAGACAGCTGCTGTAGAACCTCCTCCTCTGTAAACTGATATGTAATTGTCTCGTTAGTGTTTCCTCCTAACTGAGGTCCCTTTCCTTCCTTTTCTTCTGCAAAGACTGAACAAAAATATTCATTGAGGCAGTCAGCGAGACTTTTATCCTCTTCTACATACCTTCCTTCCTTTGTTTTTAATCTAACTAATCCTTGTTTTACTTTTCTTTTCTCGTTTATGTATCTAAAAAATGTTTTGTCCCCCTTTTTTACTGACTGAGCTATTTTCTCTTCTGCGTGTGCTTTGGAAGCCCTTATAAATTGCTTTGCCTCTTTCTGCCTAATCTTATAGGTTTGCCTATCTTCTTCACTCTGAGTTGTTTTATAATTATTGAATGCTGTCTTTTTGTTCTTCACTATTTTGGCCACTTCTGCAGAGTACCACAGTGGTTTCTTCCCTTTTTTGTTTTTTCTAACAAGTCGAATGCAATTGCCTGTGGCCTTCAATAATGCTTCCTTTAAATAATCCCATTTCTCCTGGACTCCCTTTAAACTCCTCCAGTCTGATAATGACTCCTTCACACAAAATCTCATTTTAGAAAAATCTGTTTTTTTTAAAGTCTAAAACTTTTGTTTTTGTGTGGTGCGGCTCCATCCCTGTTCTTATATTAAACCATACTGACTGGTGATCACTAGATCCCAAATTTTCACCTACAACAACGTCCGATACCAAACCTCCATTTGTGAGTATTAAATCCAATATGGCCTCTTTGCGGGTCAGCTCCTCAACTACTTGTGTTAGAGATAATCCCAGTAGGGAGGTTAGAATATTTGTACTCCTGATGCACCCAGCTGTTTTGGTTTTCCAGTTCACATCAGGAAGATTAAAGTCCCCCATGATAATAACTTCCCCCTTCATTGCCATTTTGGCTATTTCCTCAAGCAGCAGATTATCTAGCTCTTCTACTTGTCCAGGGGGTCTATAGATCACACCTACATGAGCTATTGTATGATTGCCAAATGTTTTTCACATACAGGGCCACTCCTCCTCCTCCTTTCCTACCTTCTCTGTCTTTTCTATATAAAGAGTACCCCGGTATTGTTATGTCCCAGTTATTTTTCTCACTGAACCATGTCTCAGTAACCGCAACTAAATCTACTTTTTCAGCTGCCATCATTGCCTCCAGTTCATTGATTTTATTGACTAAACTGCGAGCATTTATAGACACGACTCTGAGCTTGTCATTTTTTTCCCCGCATGTTGCTTGCACCCTCCGATTTAGTTTTGGGGGACAATCAGGCAGATTGTTTTTTACCCGTTTGTCCCCCCCCCCTCCTAGTTTAATTATTTCTTTGCGAAACCTTTGAACTTCTCACTGAGAACATATGTTCCCCTATGAGTAAGATGCAAACCATCTTTTTTATACAGTTCCTTTCTGCTCCAATTAGAGCTATCATGGGACACAAAGCCAAATCCTTGCTCTCGACACCATTCCCGAAGCCACAAATTATATTCCCTATTGCGCATCTGCCTATCCTGAATGTTATGCACAGGCAAAACTTCAGAGAATGACACAGTGGACGCAATCTGCTGTATTTCACCTCCAAGAACACAAAAATCATCCTTAATCTCAGAAACCTCATTGCTAGCCAAGTCATTTGTCCCTAGATGGACTAGAACATCCACTTCCCCTTGCTGCTTTGCTTGTTTGACAATATTGAGAATACGTCTCTTGTCTCTACGAGCAGTAGCCTCAGGAAGACATCTCACCAAACCACTACTCTCCAGCTCAATACCTCTTATGATAGAATCACCCAGCAACAATTGCCTTCTATCATGTCCCACCTTTTCCTTATTGTTCTTGGTTGCAGTCCTGTTAATATACTGCACTATTACGTTCTCATTGTTATTGCAGATCCACCCCTCCATGTACATATATCTCAATGGGATTCAGGTCAGGTGATTGACTTGGCCATTGCATAACATTCCACTTCTGTCCCTTCAAAAACTCTTTGGTTGCTTTTGCAGTATGCTTTGGGTCATTGTCCATCTGCACTGTGAAGCGCCGTCCAATGAGTTCTGCAGCATTTGGCTGAATGTGAGCAGATAATATTGCCTGAAACACTTCAGAATTCATACTGCTGCTTTTGTCAGCAGTCACATCATTAATAAATACAAGAGAACCAGTTCCATTGGCAGCCATACATGCCCACGCCATAACACTACCACCACCATGCTTCACTGATGAGGTGATATGCTTAGGATCATGAGCAGTTCCTTTCCTTCTCCATACTCTTCTCTTCCCATCACTCTGGTACAAGTTGATCTTCGTCTCATCTGTCCATAGGATCTTATTCCAGAACTATGAAGGCTTTGTTAGGTGTTGTTTGGCAAACTCTAATCTGGCCTTCCTGTTTTTGAGGCTCACCAATGGTTAACATCTTGTGGTGAACCCTCTGTATTCACTCTGGTGAAGTCTTCTCTTGATTGTTGACTTTGACACACATACACCTACCTCCTGGAGAGTGTTCTTGATCTGGCTAACTGTTGTGAAGGGTGTTTTCTTCACCAGGGAAAGAATTTTTCGGTCATCCACCACAGTTGTTTTCCGTGGTCTCCCGGGTATTTTGGTGTTGCTGAGCTCACCGGTGCGTTCCTTCTTTTTGAGAATGTTCCAAACAGTTGTTTGGCCACGCCTAATGTTCTTGCTATCTCTCTGATGGGTTTGTTTTGTTTCTTCAGCCTAATGATGGCTTGCTTCACTGATAGTGACAGCTCTTTGGATCTCATCTTGAGAGTTGACAGCAACAGATTCCAAATGCAAATAGCACGCTTGAAATGAACTCTGGGCCTTTTATCTGCACATTGTAATTGTAATTGGGGTAATGAGGGAATATCACACACCTGGCCATGGAACAGCTGAGAAGCCAATTGTCCCATTACCTTTGGTCCCTTAACAAGTGGGAGGCACATCTGCAAATGCTGTAAGTCCTACACCGTTCACCTGAGTTGGATGTACATACCCTCATATTAAAGCTGACAGTCTGCAGTTAAAGCACATTGTGTTTGTTTCATTCCAACTCCATTGTGGTGGTGTATAGAGCCAAAGATGTTAGAATTGTGTTGATGTCCCAATATTTCTGGATCTGACTGTATATGTGAGGTGAGGTCTGTGTAGGTATACATATATGTGAGGTCTGTGCGTGTGTGTGGTCAGGGTGTGTGCATACCTGTGCAGTGGGTAAATGAGGTGCCTGGCCATACATTTCAATATTAACATAAACGGGACAGGTTTAATCCTAAATTATTTATTGGAAAGCAGTCACATGATATTAAAAGTGTTGGTGCTCGATCTTAAAAAAAATGGTACCTGTGCATCCATACTCTCTATAGATAGCGCTCCTTGTGTCCCCCTTTTTATATATATATATATATATATATATGAGAAGGGAGACACAGGAGGCGCTATGTATAGAGAGGAGGGACACGGAAGGTGCTATATGATTAGGGTAACATATTTTTTTTTCTATTTTTTTTTATATACTATTCCGATTAAATTGTCAGTAACTTTTATGTATTTTATTCAACAGAAACTTTCTAAATGGAGGTAATGTATCAGTGCGGTTGGACGGCTGATAAGTGAAGTTTAGACCTTGCCTATATGACATGCACGTTGCGAAATTAAAGAACGTTTTGGCATGTACATTGTAATTTAAAATAAAGTTGTTTTTTCTATGAAATGGGCTTCCCTTCACTTGAAGAGAAGAACTTCATAAATATTTCTCTAGTTTGATCTGCATTGTATTGGGTCACCGTCCAGTTTGCACAGAAGTAAACGTAATCCAGTGTAGACTGGCTGCGACGCGGAGCGGAGTCAAGTCAAACCTGCTTGCTTCACTTGCTTCACTTAGCTTGCAGTGTATCTCAGGCTTAAATATGATGGCAGTAACTTCAAAAACCATAGACATCCGATTGATTGACTAAACTTGCTGTGTGTGGAATAGGGGCCACTGTGTGTACCCGTTTATTAACACATTCACTAACTGCAGGCACCTGCTGGTTCCCTGATCTCTAGTATAGTCGATGTGGCCGATTTCTGGAGCAATGAAAACAGATATAGTTTATTTGCAAACAAATTCATTTGGAATTGGGCTCCAAGATGTGTTCCTAAAATTTTAGCACCTCAGGAATGATACCCCAAGTGCCAAAAACAGATTAATCAGCTTGAAGTCCAATTTTTTCTTAAAAAAAAAAACCGTAAAACCTAAGCTGTATTATGAAGATGTAATAGCATTATTGGCCAGCAGAAGGCATCATCTGCCCGTGAAATAATGCAAACGTTTGAAAAAATGCTTTTGACATTTTCAAGCACAGTTGCAATGTATGTCTAGTACAAATTTGTTTTCCATAAATCCATTGGATCCCGACAGTAGTTCTATGGAAAACAACTTGGTAGTGAAAGGGTTAATATTGGTTAATGAGGTCCCCGATTTTTGTATTCTTGTCAGGGGTTGGTGTATTAGTGGGGTGAAGGTATGAGCCCAGGATGCGGTGACACACAGGCAGACGCTGGAGAAAGGTCGAAACAGGGTTTTATTATGGTTAATCCAGGTAAGGCAGCAGACTGGTATGGTGGTAGGTAGGAATTCGGAGTAAAGGAAAGGAACAAGGCAGGAAAAGGGCTGGTCAGAGGATTCACAGAACTCAGGACTGAAACACAGGGACAAGACAGGAAGAGAGCTGGACAGGCGGAATACAGTACATGAAAACACAAGATACAAAGGTACACGAGAAGACACAAATACAGAAGGAAGTTATAGGAATGTGCAGGAGACAAAGGTGACAATGGAGGAACAGGGCAGGAGGTTTGGAACTTTGGAAACATATCTTGAGGCTTGAGGCTGCACGGTGGGCAGCAAGGCAGGACCACTGTGGGATACTGGCAGCTAGGAAAACAAGAGACTGGTAGGTCAATAGGCTTCTTGCAGAGGAACTTACACCCAGTGCTTGACAATGCTTAAGCCCTGAAGCACAGGCTCTACTTTCTTTTCCTTGCACACAATCAGGCTGCTGAGAACCACACCTTCAGATGAAACCAGGAGTGGAATCTGGGGTCTAGGATAAGAGAACCAGGCCACACGACACCTTGGGCTGAAATCAGGGCCCAAGTCCTGCGGGAATGTCTTTCCCACACTTCTCCCGCAGCGGGAACGCTGCGGCTGACTTATCGCTGGGGTTGCTAGCGGAATGCATTAACGCATTCCGCTAGCAGCCCCCTCGACTGGCCGCGTTCCAAGAGCGCCTGCCTGTCTACCTGCTCCCTGTTCGCGGCCGCCGTCCCCAGCCCTGTGAAGGTTGTGACGCGGCCTACAGCCAAGATATCGGCTGCGTGCAGGAGCATGTTGGAGCAGGGAGGAAGACGTGAAACGGTACACCTGATCCAGAGGTCTGAGCTGCTGGTAAGTATAATTCTGGGGGTCTGCCTGGGTATATATTTCTGGGGTCTGCCTGGGTATATTATTCTGGGGGCCTGCCTGGGTATATAATTCTGGGGTCCTGCTTGGGTATATAATTCTGGGGGTCTGCCTGGGTATATAATTCTGGGGGATGCCTAGTTATATAATTCTGGGGGTCTGCCTGGGTATATTATTCTGGGGTATGCCTGGGTATATAATTCTGGGGGCCTGCCTGTGTATATATTTCTGGGGGATGCCTGAGTATATAATTCTGGGGGATGAATGTGTATATATTTCTGGGGGTCTGCCTGGGTATATATTTCTGGGGGATGCCTGGGTATATAATTCTGGGGATGCCTGGGTATATATTTCTGGGGGCCTGCCTGGGCATATTATTCTGGGGGCCTGCCTGGGTATATTATTCTGGGGGCCTGCCTGGGTATATATTTCTGGGGGATGCCTGGTTATATATTTCTGGGGTTTGCTTGGATGTATATTGCTGGGGGTCTGCCTGGGTATATATTTCTGGGGGTCTGTCTTGGGATATAATTCTGGGGGCCTGCCTGGGTATATAATTATTTGGGAGGTGCCTGGGTATATAATTCTGGGGGTCTGTGCCTGTGTATACATAATTCTGGGGGTCTGTGCCTGTGTGTGTGTGTATAATATATAAAATTCTGGGGGTCTGTGCCTGTGTGTGTGTATATATATTTCTGGGGGTCTGTGCCTGTGTGTATATATAATTCTGGGCGGTCTGTGCCTGGTTATACATGATTCTCGGGGTGTGTGTATATACACGCACATTTTTTTTCTTCACGTAATGGGGGTATTGGAATTCTTGGGTGAGTTCCCTCACTTTTTTTTGCCAGGACTTGACCCCTGGCTGGAAAATACTGCCAAGAAAGGAGGCTGCTGTGTCCGGTGCGGGCCGTGGTCCATCTGTGTTTGGATTCCTGACAATACACTTCATTAAATTAGATCCATTGGGTGGAAATGATCCCCAAAATAGTCCTGCTCCCTGGAACTCTTCCATGAAGCTGAGATCAGAGCTTGCTGACCTCAGCTTCTGGGCAAGATTAATCCATCTGAGCTCTCTGACACTCCATCCCACCTTTACGGAGGACAGAATGGTAAGGACACTCAAGTCGCTGAGACCACTCAAATTACATTCCATGCTCACTGTGTATACACTGTCCCTTTAATTTCAAAAGTACTATTTGAGAAATATCATGAAAATATTGAGAATACCCCTAAGGAGGACCAGTACTCTAATCCTAGTTTTTCTCATTCCTATTAATACTTAATTTATTCTGACATCCTCATTTGCACTTTTTTGATTGGTAATGCTTCCTCTTTGTGCAATCTAGTATCTCTGCAGCTTTCAACACAGATTTTTCATAACCAGCCAATCCAGTGTTAATAAATTAGTACAACAAAGCGAGACATTGTTGTGCTTGTGCAGGTGTTAGCTTAGCTGGACCTGTGTCTGGCACAGTATGCTTTGGATCCTTTATCCCTTTCTCTGTCTGCATCTGGCATATTATATTACAGAGGAGTTGACAATGTGGGCACGCCAGGTACCCAGTCAAAACAGAAATAGAAAAAGAATAATGACCTGGGCAGACATACTCCCCATCACTAAGTCTTGTCATCAATGCTAATGCTTATGATGTTGCATTTCAAGAGTGCCTTTAAAACTTAAAAGGGATGTAATAGCTTTTTGTGATGGCATAGACATATGTTGAGTATCAAGATGTAATCTCACAGTTGAAATGAGATTTCACCACATGTAAGGTATTATAGAAACTACTATAAAGTGTGTTTTGTATCCTCTGAATTTCATTTACCACAAGTCTCTCTCTCTCTTCAACCATGAATTTTAAAATGTTGGATATAGTTGAATATTACTATAGTCATTTATAAAGAATGTCCAACCGGGTTCAAATATCAATATAATTTTTTTGTCTACCCAGGTTCCTCTCTAGTCAAACTGCAACCATCACAACTTTTGATTGAACTGTAAGGTTGAAAGGGGAGGGGGAAGCAAAGGGGTTAAACATTAACCCCTCCTGACCCTCCCTGCAAACCCCCCTTCCTTTGTGTCAGGTTAACTGAGCGTAGATATATTAGCAGATACCTGGGGACAAAAAGCCCTATTTCCTTGCTTATAGGGTTAAGCTCAGTAGCAGCTACACCTGTAGCTAATTTGACACTACCTGCCCATATAGTTCACTGAGATTTCTCATTAGGACCCAGGAGCAGCAAGTGAAGGTAAGTGCCGGGTGTTAAAACAGAGCGCCTTAATATTTCTTTATGCTGCTTTGTGACTGCCAAATAGCTTTTCTGGCCATTATGGTTATAAAAATCTTGTTTAGCTAGCCTCCACAAGGGAGTAGGTTTTATTACATTAAAACATACATAGTACAGGTCGCACCAGATGACATTTTTTTCCTTGTTATGTTTTACACATGTTGCTGGGCTGGATGTATTTGGTGGTTGCAGCCGCCCCATCGGGGAATAGGCACGACCGCACCCATCCTGTACTATGCATGTTTTAATGTACCTCCAGCCAGGTCATCATTGCAGCTGTTCCGCTCCGTGTCTTTGTTTTTTGATCCCAAGGCGGATTTTGTTTCTGGGGGAGCTTAAATAAAAGCCCACCAGTCTACCTCATGACTGATAAGCAGCATGAGCAAGTTATGGTTTGCTACACAGCAGCCTGTGGCTTCATTATTTTGGATAGGACACACCCTCATTAGAGGTGCCTTGACGTGGCGGTGAGCTTACACTCTTTTTTTTTTTTTTTTTATTGAAAATTTTTATTAAGTTTCGATATCAGTTACATACACATTGTATGGGGAATAAGTACCCCTCAAAAGAAAATATGACATAATAATAAAAGGAGAACATCAGTTGTTATCAGATGAGATTCCAAATAGTTGAACAGAAATCATGAAATGCGAGGTAGCTTAAATCAAAACATTAAAACAAAACGAACAAATACCAACTAAAAATAAACAAAATAAAATTAAAAAAAAGAAACAAGAAACATGACAAAAAAAAACCCCATAACAACACCAAACTTTGTCGCCTCCAACAATACGTGCATAGTAGTTATCAGCTGGTAAAGGAAACAGAGAATTATCCCTCCACATTACTTAGACAATCTGTACAACTAGCCCCTACTTCGTTGCGGAAACAGGTTAGAGACCAGGTGTGTGTCCCATAGAGACCAAAATGTTTAGGTAGGGGGAGGGACCCAGAAACTGTACGGGACATACCCTCTAAAAGATGAAATTCTTTGCGGCGGTACGAAATCAGCTTTATCGTTGGTACTAATGTAGATTTCCATCTAGCGGCCATAAGGAGGGATGTAATTGATAGAATATTTGCTAACATTTGTATCTGAAGCTGGGAGAGGGATTTGGGAACTGCAATAATAAAATTTCCAGGAGAGGGTCTATGCTGCTGCCTAAAACAGTGGAACTAAAGGCGGCCACCTCCCTCCACCATGTTGTCACCAAGGGGCACGTCCACCAAATATGATAGTATGTCCCTTTCGACAATCCGCAACGCCTGCAGGTGGTGGAGGTCCCCTTAGACACATGACTTTCCCTGTCTGGGGTGAGGTACCACCTATACAGCAATTTTTTCTGAGCCTCCCACAATGACGCGCAACAAAATTTACTTCTATCCCTCCTAAAATTGTCCCCCCATTCCTCCCCGGAGAATTCTCTGGCCAGGTCTATTTCCCACGCCGTTTGGAAGCCCCATTTCCCTTTGGGTGTCGATATTAGTAAGGTTCCATAGCAGTTAGATATGAGTTTCTTCCTGTCCAAAAGTTGAGAACAAGTAGTTTCAAATTGGGTTAGAAGGGGGCGATTATCCTGGAACTTCCCACTTAGACCCCAGATTGCCAATTTAGATTGCAACTGTCTGTACGATAGCCATAAATTCTTGGGAACCAAGTGTTTATCTTGGAGTTGTGAAAAAGAGCAGAACCCCTCCTGATTAAATAGTTGATGTATCTTAGTTACTGAGTGTGCGTGCCACCGCCACGGATCAAAGTCCGCGATGAGGTGGCAGAACACCGTTATAGGAGCTCCTAATGCTATAGGATGATATTGAATAAGATCGGAAATATTACGATCCCATTCCAGTCGCAGCAAGCCCACCAGAGGGGGGAGGGGCGGCAGTCTGGGGCGCATTGCCTTAGGAATCCAAAGGACCGTAGCAGGCGCATATGGAAGAAACGACATGGATATGAATCTCGTCCACTGGGGTCCCTGATGGCTCATAAGTAATAGTTGAGCTGAGGTTAAAATAGAGGCTTTATAGTACAATAAGATATTGGGCACTCCCATACCCCCGCATTCCAGAGATTGATGCAGAAGAGCCGCCTTCACTCTTAGCTTCCTGCCTCGCCAAATAAACCTGGAAAGCATTACTTGTATTGACTGAAAGTAACTCCGAGGCAGTGAGAGGGGGAGGGCACGAAATAGATATAGCAGTTTCGGAAGGAGAGACATTTTTACCGCAGCCATACGCCCGTCCAAGACACCTCAAATGTAGACCAACTATTGCATAGATTTCTGACCACCCCCAGCATAGGTTTATAATTATAAGTGAAGAGGTCTGCCCTAGAAAAAGCCACTTTAATCCCCAGGTAGGTAACGTAGGAAGTCCTCCAGTCATAAGGATAGTTATGTTTCAGGGGTCTCAGAGTGTCAATGCGAATTGCATATGTCAAGGCCTGTGATTTAGCAAAGTTGATCTTATGGAAAGATGCTCTACTGTATCAGTCAAGTATCTCATGAAGGGCTGGAAGTGATGAGACAGGATCAGTGATTGTCAGGAGTATGTTGTCTGCGAAAAGGCTCACTTTGCTCTGTGTCGGCCCAATGTTCACCCCCTGCACTTCCGAGGATTGGCGAATGGCCTGGGCCAAAGGTTCCAAAACCAGGGCGTACAAGAGGGGAGACAGGGGACATCCCTGTCGCGTCCCGTTCGATATTGTTATGGGAGGGGACGTGAAGCCGGCGTTTAAGACCTTTGCCGTTGGATCCGTGTACAGCCCCCTTATTGCCAAGATGAGTGGGTCAGGGAAATAAAATTTTAACAATACATGTTGGAGAAATAACCAGTTCACTCAGTCAAAAGCTTTTTCAGCATCTAAAGATAATAACAGAGAGGGTTGAGAGGACTGCACGACGTGATCCAAAAGCGTCAGTACTTTCAAGGTGTTATCTGGACCCTACCTATTTTTGACGAAGCCTACCTGATCATCTGCCACCAACAAGGGCAAAATTTCAGCAAGTCTGTTCACTATTATTTTATCTTACAACTTGGTGTCCACATTAAGCAGAGATATCGGGCGATATTGAGAGCAGTGGGGTGAGGGAGTCTGTGTTTTAGGGAGAGTGGCTATATACACTGATAGCCAGTCCCCGGGCGGCTGACCTGTTTCAAAAACGGATTGAAAGAACTGTAACATATGTGACTGGAGATCAGGGAAACTTTTATAATACTTAGACGTAAACCCGTCAGGGCCCGGAGCCTTGCCATTAGGTAACCCCTTTTAACGCGGTATTAAATTCTAGCAAAGATAGAGGCTGAGCCATAGTGTTGCGGAGGTCCTCCGACAACTGTGGTAGGTGTAAATCTTGTAAGAATTGGAAAATATCAGGAAGGGAGGGTTGATCCACATCTGGTGCCCCTTTTAGGTTATACAGGGAAGAATAATACTCTGCGAAGCAGTCAGCTATTCGTTTCGGTTGATGTTTGGGACACCCTTGGCTGTCTAACACTTGCGAGATACGGGTTTTCCCTACTTTTGACCTCAATTTGTTGGCTAACATCCTACTTGCTTTGTTGCTGTATATATAACATCTCGCCTTCAGTCTTCGAGCCGTCCAAGTATAGTCTAGTTTATCTAAGTCAATCAGTTGGTTGCGGAGCTCAGTCACTTGGGCCAAAGTGGCATCAGTGCGGAGTCGTCTGTGAGATATATCGGCTAGGGTTATTTGCCGCAATAGAGATAAACGATGTTCAGTACGCTGTCTTTTCAGTCGTGCCCCCCCATTTAACCAAAACTCCCCTCACCACCGCTTTGTGAGCCTGCCATAGAACACCTTCCGACAGCTCCCCCGAGGAATTCTCCCTGAAGTAATCCACAATAACCCGCTGCACCTCCTCCCTAACCTCGGGGCGGGACAACAGTGACTCATTTAAACGCCACGGGGCTCTACCACAAGAGTCATATTCCTCGGTTAAGCATAACATCACCGGAGCGTGGTATGACCATGCGATCTGTCCAATCGAGCAGACCCGAATGTGAGCCAGGGTGTCTCCCTGAACAAGTACATGGTCTATCCTGGAGTAGACCTTATGTGCCGGAGAAAAAAAGGAGTGTCCGGTTTCTCCTGGGTGAAATAAACGCCATGTGTCGAAGAGTTGGTGAGCAGCGAACAGGGTCGTGTGTTTGGCGTAAGCAGTCTTCAATCTACGGTTAGCATGTTGCGGCAAGTCCAAAGACAGATTAAAATCTCCGCAAAGAACTAGTCTCCCCATCACGATCTTTTGGGTTCGAGTCAACACTCGACTCAAAAAAGGATGTTGTGCGTCATTCGGGCAGTAGATGTTGACAATAGTGTATACCACATGATTAAGGGAGCAAACCACGATAAGGTATCTGCCGTTGGGATCGACCACTTTATGTATAAGCTGGTATGCGATTCTGTTATGGAATAAGATCGAGACCCCTCTCGTTTTCGCAGGAGAGGTAGCATGGAGTTGTACGGAGTATTGTGGTAAATACAAGCGAGGACTGGCGGACCGTTTGAAATGAGTCTCTTGTAGGCAGACTATGTCAGGGTTTTCCGCCTTAAGCTCAGCATACAATGAATGCCTCTTGTGCGGCATATTCAGGCCTTTCACGTTTAGTGAAAATAGTTTCATATTACGTCTTATTTATTGGGAGGTGTTTCTCCGGTGCAGGACCCGACGCTTGAGCAACAGGCTCGAGCCGTCTATCCATAAGTCAATGCATAGTGGCTGTGAGTTGGCCAATGTTCGACCTGATCCAAGTCGATACAGTCCAGTAGTGTTGCTGAGATCCGTATAATAAATCCAGGTAAGGAAGGAGTTGATAGAGTGTGGAGAGGCGACAAAAAGAAAAAGTAAAGGTAAAACTATAACAACATGAAAAACAAAAAGGGAGAAACCCGAAGTCTCCCAAATATGTACACTGGTCACATCCTCCTGAAACCGGAAAAACAGTCCAGTTTGCCCTGACTCTGCAGGGGGAGGTACGGGGGAGCGATACTCTACCGTGTCCCGAAGATAAGGAGTGAGACCTCCGTCAGGCCCGCCTGACCAAATAGAGCGATCCCATTACAGTTTAAAATTGGATTCCCATCTAGGCGCCCCCACTTGGGTGCCTAGACATTAAGCGGCTCACGGGAGCGGATACCTGTAGGCTTCATTTATTTGTGTTAACTCGGTGCCACTCCGGTGATACCTTTGTCGGGGTCGGCCGTGGTGCCTGAGGAAGTGTACTTTCACCCGTGAGGTCCCATTCTTTATGAGCCTGAATCCTGAAGCCGCATCGGGCACCGCGTGCAAAGTTCCCATACGCCATATAAGGAGCTTGGTCGGGTAGCCCCATCTGTAGGGCATTTTGTGGTTCCGTAGGATTTTGGTAACCGAGCCAAACTCCCTTCTTTTAGCCATTGTCGCTGCGGAAAGGTCTGGGAAGAATAAAATTGAAGCGTAAGGGTCAGATAAGTCGCCCATCTTTCGGACTGTAGACATTAATTCCTCTTTTATTCTAAAGAAGTGCACCCGCACTAGCACATCCCACGGCACTGTAGCTGCCAAATTTTTAGGTTTGGGGACTCTGTGTAATCTGTCCACGCACAGCTCAGCATCTGGAGTTGAGGGCAACAGGGTACGGAAGAGGTGTAAGGTGTAATCATGCAAGTCTTCGGCTTAACTGCTTCAGGGATTCCACGTATCCTGATGTTATTTCTCCTGGATCTATCTTCCAAATCCGCCACCTTTCTCTGCAGTAAATCTTGTGAATTCTGAAGGGCTTTAAAGGCATCTACGAGTTCGTTGTCTGCGAGACCTAAATCATCAGTTTTTGTTTCTAGCTGGTCTGTACGGTCTCCGAGGTCACTGATATCTTTATGGAGGTCTGCTACTATGGATCTGAAATCAGCTTGCAGCGTATCTCTAAGCTCACTTAGTAATGCACGAATCTGACCCTCTGAGGCTTGATTTGAGGTAGCCGGGCTGGTAACACTGGAGTCTTCTATCCCCTCTAATGACTTGGGGGAGTCTGTCCCTATAGCGCCACAATCTTGAGGCTCTCGGGCCTTCACTTTCCGGGCCGAAACAGGAGGGTCCAGGCACCTTTGAGCCTTCAGTGGTGCCATCTTTCAATGCCCGGGGTGTTATATGTGCCTTTGTTAATTTTACCGGGATTCCGCTGTATATTTTAGCCACAAGAGAGGTAATTAGCTGGCGGGTCGATGGAGCTCTGCTCGTGCGCGTCCTCCTCACATGGCTTCCGGTCACGCCCCTGAGTTTACACTCTTAATGGCCATTAATAGAAACCAAAGCCTCTAATGGAGGAGGAGGAGGAGGAGGAGGAGGAGGAGGAGGAGGACGCTAAAGACCCAATTTTAAAGCACCTATTGTTACTTTCATCCAAAGCCTGCATAAGTTTCACAATAATTTAGCCAAAAAAATCACCAAACTTTTTCTACGTGTCCGAAAATGTCTCCTCTTTTCATACAGATTGCCGCCCCAAGCAGTTGTTTATGGATAGATTAAAGGAAAAGCATTTACTGTCTTTTGAAACGTAATTTTTTTGTTTTCAAGTGTTTCTATACATCCTAGAAATCCGCCACTTCATGGGCAGGTTATGGGGACCTCCTAGGCACGATATTTGAAGGAATTTTTCGTTTTTATTTTTAACCCTTATTTCATGGAAAACTCACTGTCCCTTTAAAAACTTTTTTTTTTACTTTTTGTCCTTGTTTCCTGTCCCCCAGGGCACTATCCGGAACCCCATACACCTTTTATGGCAAATATCTAACATATATGCCCTGTTGGAGGGCACTCTAAAAATCGAATTTTCAGCCCCATTCACTTGTATTGAGTTCGCATTCGGATTCGAACATTTGGAAAATTCGGGTTCGAATACGAATCAAACTCGGGGGTGTTCGGCTCATCCCTACTCTGTAGTACATTGTATTAGTCTTTTGAAACCGAACCCAAATGACAAATCCACCAACTATAACGAGATGAAACACACAAGAAAATTCTACCTCAAATACTTAATTTTTTTCTGGATATGAGAATTGTAGACTATGAACCTTCTAAATAATATAATTGTATTCCTGCATTTTCTTGTCACTGATGTGTTATGAATTGCAGTGATTTGATTTATAAAGTCATAAATTATCATAAAGATCTTCCAGCTAAATGGTTTTTAAAAATAGATTGGAAAGACATTGTATATGAAAACCATGCCCTTTATGTGTCTTTTATTCTTGCAAAAAAAAAACATTCCATAAGTTATTATATATCAATTTAAAAGCAAACACAAACAGTAAAAAGAAATAGTACTAATTGATAATGAAATTGTGCTAGACTATTTTGCGCCCTAGGCAAGACCAGCTACTTGTGCCCCCCATTTTAATAAATTGTTACCTGTTGAAATACCACACTCTGACAACACAGCACTACACTATATATCTCATCATATATATATAGACATTTGCATATGCCCCAAAATCAACCCAAACTGAATACCGCCATCCTTAAAAATAACAAACCCTACAATTGTAGAAACAACCTCCACTCAAACCCCCCCTCAACCAAACACAACCTAACCCACACGCACACTTGCGGGACACACACTATGCAGGGGACACACTATGCGGGGGACACACACTATGCAGGGAACACACATTGTGTGGGGGACACAAACACAGACTGTGCGAGGTGACACATACAGTGTGCGGGGAAACACACACACACTGTGCAGGGGGTCCGAACATGGTCGGTCGGTGCCCACTTTACCCCCTTTGCTGGTCAGGCCCAGGATTGGTCTGTGCCTCTTTCTTTCCACTGCTTCTTTCTTTTCTTTCTTTCCTCTGCTCTACCTTTCTTTTCTTTCTTCGGCTTCGTTCTTCTATCAGATGGTGCCCGCGCATCATCAGATGGTGCCCAACTTCCGCACTGTTAGCGGGGGTCTGCGAGCCAACACTGTCGGCTTTGTTGGTCTACGAGCTGCCACTGCCTACACTACACGAGCCGCGCAATGACGAACCCGGGTCAGGGCCAGCTATGCCATAGGCGGCAGTGCACCCTAGGTAGGTGCCTAGCTCGCCTACTGGGAGTGCTGGCCCTGTTGGTGCTATAAACATGGTGGCGTTAATAATTTATTTCAAGTTGCATTTCTAGCTGTGTTGATTACATCCATGTTCAATTTTGCCCTGCTATCACAATATAATTCCTTAAACAGTAACATGACATTATCCAGAAATATGAACATATCATATTGGTTTATCCGGGTATGATATGATTTGCAAAGAAGCATATTGTTTCACTTTAGGTGTCAACACAGATTACATACTTGAACCATTTGCATATATTATTTTTCTTCAAAAACAAAACAAACAACTACAATTTGAGTTAATTTCTACAATGCTGCATCCAACGCAATACTGTAGACATGTTAAGCTTTACAGGGGCGTTTTGATTTTTCTTTTATATAAGATGTGTCAAATTCTGGTATGTGCCATTATGTCATTTTTAAAGTATTTTGACATTTACAACATTGCAAATATGTTTTTATACTTTAGTGCGTTTGTATCTTCATATGGCGAATGCTTGAGTGTTTATACATTGTAACTGTGATTTTAAGGGAATGTATGTATGAACTCATTGTATGGCACTAATTATATGTTAGAGGTATGACCTTTTTGTATATATGCTGGAGCTCTGTTTGTATTTCTGAATATTCACCTTTTATTCTGAAGAAAATACATAGCAACATAACTTTTTTTTTCTTTAAACATAGAGGTTATTCAAAAAGTGCTGGTGTTCGTCAGTGTTGCACAGTGAAGTTTCTCCTGCAGCTATTTGGAATTTTCTTTTGCCAGTGTTTGCAACATCAGCATACATTGATGCTTTCTGAATATCCTTAGGCTTCACAATGTTATCACTTGGGTTATTGCCGAGAAGAAACAAAATAAAAAATATTAAATATCAAAAACATAAGTATAAATTTACAAACAATCTAGGTTTCTCTGAAGCTCCCATTGGGCAGTAAGCTGAATGAGAGGTACTACGAGGTGGTGCTCAGACAAATCAGAGGGTCACCCTGTATAGGTGGCATGAATTGCAAGAGTTAATATCCATATACCATCACAGCTGTGATACATCTTAATGTGGAGGTGTAAATGCAGAAAAGCATTGTGGGTGCAATGTGTAGCCATCCTAAATAATGACTAAGCCACCCAACATCAAAACTAAAATATATAAATAAAGGTTGGCAAGGCTCAGGTGGTCCCTTCATAAAGCCACCCTTTATGAAGGCCTGTGAGCATGATTATGGGTTGCCTAGGCCTGGAGTTGGATATGGTCCCATCCTTCTCAGCCTCATCGTTACCGTTGTCATATGTCTTATCACATTGCATCGATTGCGTCCTTTGTTCCGTCTCACTCTAGGTTGGAGGAAGTTAGTGAGCTAAGTTTATGGAACACTCTAACCCTAAAATTGTTTGAGAGGGGGAAAAAGCAGGAGTTAATTATAGAATTTAGCTAAGTATGACGATAAGTTAGAATTTTAATAAAGGACTCAGAGGCGAGTATTGCAATCTCTTTCTTGCTTTTTTTTTGCATTCAAAGTTTCTTTATTGTGGAACCATGCAGAAAAACCAATACATGCATGTAAACTGTGTACATTGTCTACATATGCAGTTGTATAACATTGATAATCTGTAGTCCTCCAACATCAGGTCATCGCATTTCATGTATCATAATATCAATCTCGTGTTCGACACGTATTCCAAAAGGATAGATCAAGGAGCACGTGCCAGCATCATCTCATGCACAGCGTGAAACCAGGAATAGAGCCATGTCCACATAAAGAAATAAGAAAAAATTTAAAAATTGTAAGAAGAGAATAAGAGCATAGATTCAAAGAAGGAAATTAGAAAAGAGAGTAGAGTATTAGAGATATAGAAATATAAAAATTATGTTCAGGAATTTGAGAATAGGGGCCATTAAAGTGAAACAGTATCGTCACCATCTGAGCTAACAAATATAGGTTTCCTATAGAACCCCCGGACCTGCCCGGCTCCCCCCAGGAGACCCATTCCTCACCCCCTCAGCACAATCCCATTCCTCCCTCAAGTTTTTGTATGCCTGATATGACGATGCCTGATTCCAGTAAAACCACGTGTCCGTAATTTTTTTTCGCTCAGCATCTGAAGAGATCAGCGACTGTGCTGTTACAGTTATATTCATATTCTTTTAGATGGGGATTTTTACTGTATAGATAGTCCTTATGCTGCCACCTAGTGGTCTTTCTGTATTGTACATGCTTTTCTTTTTACCCTCGCTTTATTGATGATGCGCTTCCTGTGTGTGTGAAGTCCCACCCTTCTTTGTGAGAGCTGTAGCATGGTGTAGTTTATCAAGCAGCATATGTCTCTTCATGATCGCAAGCTAAGGACAGTATCATCTTTTTTGACCGCATAAAACATCTCATCCCATTATCTGCTGTATCCTGTGATCTGCTGTAACCTGATATATGGAATAAAGCAAGTCGTGGAAAGAAACGGTGTTTTGGTGAGTTCAGCTATCTGCTAAGGATTGTCCTCGGTGATTGCATCTACTTATACAGGCCAGGCATAGATGTCTCTGCAAGGGATAAATCGCTATACAACGATCGGAGTCAGAATAGTCAAAAGATGTGTAGAAACCTACAGCCTGCTACTATATATGTGTGTGTTTAATCTGCAATCAAGCTCAGTGCCATCGGCCATCTTGGGGAAGCACATGGTCACACAAGCTTACTGCATCTCACTTATACTGCATCTCACTGAATATTGAAAACGGTTTCTCTGCATTTAACTGTGTTACCCACCTGTCTAAGCTACCGTTCATCTTCTTAAAGAGACAGTACTATTTTTGCAAAAACGTATAAAATGTCTAGACAAGGCTCTGTGCACTCTATTATGGCTGAACCGATGCAGATTCATCATGTCCCTGAACCCGCAGACGTGCACGGAGCAGATTCTGCAGAGTTTGCCGAACAGAGTGTAAAGCCCAAACGCACAATAAAACCGACACAGAAACTCAGAGAAAACTATGAATGCACTAGAGATGAGCTCTCCAGCAATCTGTCAGACCTATGGGACAGAACTTCACAATGCATGTCAGTTTTACCACACTTTAACGATCACCCAGCTGAATTAAGAGACTCTATAGATCGTTGCTGCATATCAACGTTACCAGAGGCTGTCAGAAAAATGCAGGACTCTAATATGAAAGAATTTTCAGCAGAATTGACCAAGACTGATGCACTAAACCAACAAAGAGACCTCCTAGTGCAAGTTGCCAAAGAAAGGACAGAACTCCGCATTGCTCAACTGCAAGAGACCAGATCGCACAGATCCACATCAACCAAGCACACTGCACATTCTTCCAGATCCTCTCGCTCCAGACATTCAACGTTAAGCGACAAGCTAATAGAGGCCCGCGCTGAAGCGGAGTCAAAGAAAGTGCAAAGCTCCTTTGCTAAAAAACAAGCAGAGTTAGAAGCTCACAGCAAAGCCCGCCAAGCAGAGACGGAATCCCAAATCAAGATTCTGCAAATGGAAAAGGAGGAAGCAGCTGCCGTAGCGAGGCTGAAGGTCCTCGAAGAAGCAATGGGACAAAGTACTAATGCAGACTGTCCTATCCCAGCAGAGCTGGAAGACCCAGTCGAATGCACTAGTGAATACGGATTAAAGCATAACATGTGCAACAATACACAGTCATCTCCTGTACCTCCTCCCAACACTGTTCTGACTCTCAATGCAGAGACCTCTTAGCTCCAAATGCCTGAACCTCTTCCAGTCCACAACACAAGAACATCTACGCAGCAAATCACATCAACTCATTCTGCCAGCAAGGTGAATCCCAGTGACAAGCTGCAGCTCAAGCCACAGCCAGCAGAAGCCTTAGAGACTACACCAAAGTTAAACGCTCTTGCAACATCATTTTATCCTGGTATCCTACGTCATTTTATCATGCTTGTAACACCAGTCCGTCGTTCTGCAGCTGTTCCTCTTTCCATGTTTTTGTTTTTAATCCCAAATGGGAAGTGTTTGGTGCGTGTATAAATAAAACCCACCATATCTTTGCCTCTCCTTGGCTGAAAAGCAGCAGGAGGGGCTTGGAGCTGCTCAGTAGAGCGGCCTTTTGGTACATGTTAGGTACTCACTCTGTAAAGAGGTTCCGTGAAGTGGCGAGTGAGTTTACCTTGCAATGGCCATTGAAACAAACAAAAACCTCAGTTTTGTTGTACATGGAACACATAGAAACGAGCGCAGATGACACCTTTTTTCCTTGTTATGTTTTATACATTAACCGGGCTGTTACTCCTGGCAGTTGCTGCCGCTCTGAGTATGGGTGCGACGCCATTTTTTCTGTATTTATGTTTATCCTGGTAAACCTCACCCTTCATCGCCAGAGAACTTTAACACCCAAGCGGTTCCTCAAGTTACTTTGGCACCAAAGAGTGAGAGATCAGACTTGACTGACTTCGGCAGATATATGATACGCAGAGAGCTCATTAACACAAGCCTCTCAAGGTTCGACGACTGTCCAGAGAGCTACAGGGCCTGGAGATCAACCTTCAAGGCTGCTATTGCTGATCTGAACCTTACTACCAAGGAGGAACTTGATTTGCTCATAAAGTGGCTGGGGCCAGAATCCACAGATCGTGTTAAAAGACTGAGAACAGTACATGTTGACCACCAGGATGCAGGTCTCGTTGCTGCGTGGGCAAGACTTGAGCAAGCTTATAGCAGCGCTGAAGTCATAGAAGGCGCTCTGTTTAAGAGACTGCAAAACTTCCCAAAAATGGGTAACAAAGACTATCGCAAGCTCCAAGAACTGAGTGATCTCCTCATGGAGCTAGAGTTGGCAAACAGACCCACGTCTACCTGGACTAAGCTTCCTGGACACTGCTCATGGTGTAAATCCAGTGGCGTCTAAACTGCCATACGGCCTGCAAGAGAAATGGGAGCAACACGGCTCAAGATACAAAAGAGACTATAACGTATCCTTCCTCCATTCTCATATTTTTGCAGGTTCATCAGCGAACAAGCCTGGACAAGAAACGATCCCAGCTTCAGCGAAACCAACTTGCCAGCTTCATCATCATCACCAGCATCCTCATCAAGGTATGATAACACAGCGGCTACACGTAGAGACTTTAATAGAGCAATATCTGTTAAAAGGACAGACATCTCACCACCCGTGTCCTCTCGTGCAAACCAGAGGGATTCGCGGTGATAGCGATAAAGACCCTAATCGTCAGTGCCCTATTCACAAGAAGCCTCACCCTTTAAAGAAATGTCGTGGCCTTAGGGCAAAGACTTTACAAAAGCGCAGGGAGATTCTTCAAAAACTTGGGGTATGCTACAGGTGCTGTGCTTCTTACGGACATTTTGCTAAGGACTGTAAAGTTGTCATCAAGTGCACAGAATGCAGCAGCGACAGACATGTTACAGCTATGCACCCTACTCCACTTCCAGACAACCCACAGCAGCTACCTACCTCTGCACCTGTCTCAAATCATGGCGGGGAGCAACAAGGTAATGCTCCAGCTATAGGGAATATTTCTTCATGCACGGAAGTCTGCGGAGAAGGCTTAGAGTACAAATGCTGTGCCAAGGTATGCCTAGTCAAGATATACACAGAGGGTCAACCGGAGAAAGCCACGAAGATGTATGCCATATTAGATGAACAGAGCAACAGATCGCTTGTTAAGCCTAAATTCTTTGAGATCTTCGGCATAAAGGGACATGCAACACCGTATACTCTCAGAACCTGTTCTGGTCGCGTAGAGACTTTCGGCAGAAGGGCCAATGGGTTTATGGTCTCTCACATCAAGGGGATGTGTAATACCAACATTAGTTGAATGTGACCAGATACCAGACAAAAGGGAAGAGATTCCTACTCCAGAGGCTGCATATCACCATCCGCACTTAAGGCATCTTGTAGATGAGATTCCAGTAATGGACCTGAATGCTGAAATCTTGGTCCTGCTAGGAAGAGACATTCTCAGAGTACTAAAGTACACACAACTACACAGACGACCAGACGATGCCCCTTATGCACAAAGACTTGACCTGGGCTGGGTAATAGTGGGCAATGTATGCTTGGATAAAATGCACACGTCATCTGAGATCCACTCCTTCAAAACTCACGTGTTAGGAAACGGACATGTATCCCACTTCAAACCGTGTCCTCACCATAATGACGTATGCGCGTCCGACGTGACTCCTATCCTCTATGATGACAACCTAGGTACCACAGTGTTTTGTACTACAAGCGATGACAACAAAACAGCCTTATCAGTTGAAGACAGAGAATTCATCAAAGTAATGGACAAAGAATTCTTCAAGGATGAGTCTAACAGCTGGGTAGCACCATTGCCTCTTCGTGCTGCAAGGGTCAAACTCCCAAACAATCGTGAACAGGCTTTATCCAGAGTCAAGTCACTACAACGAACACTAAAGAACAGACCTGAAGTGAAGGACCATTTCATCGCCTTTATGAAAAGGATCTTTGACAATAATCAGCTGAACCAGCTCCACCTCTTGGAGAACATGAGGAGTGCTGGTACCTGCCTTTCTTCGAA
>RXON01004660.1:10000-57356 GCA_009667805.1 Leptobrachium leishanense | reverse complement strand
TCCCCCCCCCTTGGAGCGGCTCCTCTCCCCCCCCCCCTCCTCTCTATAGTAGAGTGGGATAGTGGCAGAGTGGTATAGTGGCAGACTGGTATCGTGGCACAGTGGCAGACTGGTATCGTGGCACAGTGGCAGCCTGGTATCGTGGCAGACTGGTATAGTAGAGTGGGATAGTGGCAGACTGGTATCGTGGCAGACTGGTATAGTAGAGTGGGATAGTGGCAGACTGTCATGGAACTGACGTAGCGCTCCCCACGTCAAACCCCAAGACTTTTATTTCCATGGCGAAAACCCCAAAAGACATAGACCGTTGCTTTGGGGAAGACCTTATGTTCATTTATATTGTGTGGTTTTAAATATGTTTTACATCGTTTGGTTTTAGTTTAATTTAGTTTAGTGAAAAATGACATAGCTTTGGTTTTAAAATACTATATTCCTGTAGGTAAATGTGGTTTTGTATAAAACAGTAAACAAGCTTTGCTGTTGTGTAAATTATGCGTCAGGGATTTTCCCCATTATCTAAGTACATGTTTAATTTAAGGGATCTCTGATAGTGTGTGTTTAATCTGATGTGCTGGAACAATAGATGTACAAATGTTATGTGGACTGAAGGCTAAGAGAATGTGAAGAATGTTGATTGTAAATAACTGCCATACCTCATTGTATGGATAGGCTCCTAATTAGTATGGGTATGCAAATTATGACTGTATACTTCAGCATAAATAGTGGCGTTGTTCATTAAAGGATTCAGATCATCTGAGTGTTTGAAACATACAGCTCTGCCTGGTGGTGTCATTTCACGTCGGCTATATCTCACCACCACCCAGGAACGGGTCACTCCAACTCCGCAGCAGAACATCGATTCACCGCGCCGTTGCGCCACCTTGAATTGGTACCTCGGGATACCGCAACCACCCCGAATTGGGACCTCGACTCAGCGCCGTGCCTGCATCTTCAAGGAGACTCTACCGAACCGCGGTTCACCACGCAGACCGTCTCCAGCCTTTCAATGGTCAGTAGATCCGCTGCTCGAGACGCCGAGTGCCGTGCCACTCGGTAGTCGGGCTTGGCAACACCAAAGAGGGGGTCAGATAGAGCAGGACCGCAGGCGGATACTCCATTCCGTCACATTGGTGGCAAGCGGTGGGATAGCTCTCTGCACCCCCCAAGAAGACCCTCGCCATGGTGGTGTACAGTCACTACACCAGGGACACCCTACGTGGCATGTTGGAGACTCGGGGAGGAAATCCCGGCAACAAAAATAAGAAAACCCTGGTGAAGGAGCTTCACAGGATGGACCAGCAACTGATAAGCGTCCCCAACCCCGTAGAACCCTGGTTCGAGGTTTACAGCACGCCTGGAGCTTCATCCAAGGAATCTACACCCCTCAGCGATACCTCTTTTGTGATTTACAGCGCGCCTGGGGTTGTAATTGAGGACACCGCACATCCCAGCGACCCTTGGATGGAGGCTTACAGCTCGCCTGGAGCTGCATCCGAGGACGCCACACCCCCCAGCGATACCTCTTTTGTGATTTACAGCGCGCCTGGAGTTGTAATTGAGGACACAGGACCCCCGTCCATAAGAGACCGGTTCCAGCGAAGAGTAAGGAGGGCGATGGCCCAGGCCCAGGCGGATGCACCTGGTACCTGGCAGGACGAGCACTGGTGGAAAGATTTTGTCCGCCAGGAGATGTGGAACGAAGCCATTCAACAGGAGGAGGACTGCCCTGAAGAAGCCCTTCCCACTTATACGGAGGGGTTCGAGCACCAGTGGTACTTACGGGTGCCCTTTTTGGAGCACAGCCCCGAGAGGAATGGCTGACGGAGCTAGGCGAACTGGTCCAGAGCGAAATTATACTGGACACCAGCTACAGAGCCCTCCAGTGGTTTACGTCCCAACTAATGCCCAGCACAGCAGACAGCGGCCCAACAAAAGGCTTCGACTACGGCGGCACAGGGCTGCTGTATACAAGGATGGGCAAAGACCCCGGTTTTGGGGACGACACAGAGTGGCGGCGGGAACAACTCCTGGACCTCCGGTATGAGGAACTGGAAGACCTTGACGATGACCGTGAGGCAGAGGAACTGGAGTTTCTGGTTGAGCAGGAATGGGAGCTCGAAAAGGCCTACAAAAGGCTGTTCGACGACGCTCCACAGCTAGGCCTGAGCCCCATTACCTGGGACTGTCTAGCGGAAGAAGCAGACAGCCCAAGTGACACTGAAGTATTGGAGCCCGAGATGCTCCCATGGGTCCCCGTCGGGACCACAGTAGATGAGCCGGCCAGCTCAGAAGAAGCACGGCAGGTGCCAAGCGACCAGAATGGGCCGCGTAAAGGGTCCGAGTGGCCCAGTGAGGAAGTTATCCTCCCACCCCCGCAAGAAGACACTGTGGCAGTGTCCGTTTACCCAGCAGAAGAGCTGGCAACGGGGCAGAGTGCCGCTGGCCTCTACCCACCCTCCCTCGTCTGCCCCGAGGAGCAGAAGGAGGATTTACCTGAGCTGCTTATCCCGCAGCCGTTGACCCCATCTGACCCCCTGGACTTTGTTCCTGTACCCACCTCCCCAGCAGAAGAGCTGGCAATGCGGCAGAGTGCCGCTGGCCTCTGCCCTGAGGAGCCGAAGGAGGATTTACCCGAGCTGCTTATCCCGCAGCCGTTGACCCCATCCAACCGCCTGGACGTCATTCCTGCACCCGCTTCCCCAGCAGAAGAGCTGGCAACCGGACAGAGTGCCGCTGGCCTCTGCCCATCCTCCACCATCTGCCCTGAGGAGCAGAAGGGGGATACCCTCGAGCTGCTTATCCCGCAGCCGCTTACCCCATCCAACCCCCTGGACTTTGTTCCTGTACCCACTCCCCAGCAGAAGAGCTGGCAATGCGGCAGAGTGCCGCTGGCCTCTGCCCTGAGGAGCCGAAGGAGGATTTACCCGAGCTGCTTATCCCGCAGCCGTTGACCCCATCCAACCGCCTGGACGTCATTCCTGCACCCGCTTCCCCAGCAGAAGAGCTGGCAACCGGACAGAGTGCCGCTGGCCTCTGCCCATCCTCCACCATCTGCCCTGAGGAGCAGAAGGGGGATACCCTCGAGCTGCTTATCCCGCAGCCGCTTACCCCATCCAACCCCCTGGACTTTGTTCCTGTACCCACCTCCCCAGCATAAGATCTGGCAATGCGGCAGAGTGCCGCTGGCCTCTGCCCACCCTCCATCGTCTGCCCTGAGGAGCCGAAGGAGGATTTACCCGGGCTGCTTATCCCGCAGCCGTTGACCCCATCCGACCCCCTGGACTTTGTTCCCACACCCGCTTACCCAGCAGAAGAGCTGGCAACGGGGCAGAGTGCCGCTGGCCTCTGCCCACCCTCTCTCGTCTGTCCCGAGGAGCAGAAAGAGGATACACCCGGGCTGCTTATCCCGCAGCCACTGACCCCACCGGAGATGGAGGACGCCATTCTCCTGCCCGGGGACCCTTCCTCGGCCTTGAACCTCCCAGCCGACGCGCTGGCAATGGGGCAGAGCCTGTTTCAACTCTGCCCATCTCCACACCCCTTTGGCCCGGAGGCCCCATGCAGCCACTGTTTTTTCCAACGGCTGACCAGGGCACTCAGGGCGCGTGCATTTAGCACCCGTTTTTCCCGGGTGCGCGATACCTCTGGAGGTGGTACAGGCGGTACCCCTCCCCGACCACAGGACCCTTATTCCGGAGGGGGTACCCCCAAAGATTTGTACCCCCAACACGCCAGGCACTGCCGCAAGGACAAATGGAGAAGCCTGGTGGCTCGCCTCCTCCCAACAGACTATGGACCCAGGTATGGACTATTGCTCCAACGACCCCGCGTCGACCCGTTGGGGTCCAACTGTGGCCGTCGGACTCCTTTGGGGAGGGGAGATATGTCATGGAACTGACGTAGCGCTCCCCACGTCAAACCCCAAGACTTTTATTTCCATGGCGAAAACCCCAAAAGACATAGACCGTTGCTTTGGGGAAGACCTTATGTTCATTTATATTGTGTGGTTTTAAATATGTTTTACATCGTTTGGTTTTAGTTTAATTTAGTTTAGTGAAAAATGACATAGCTTTGGTTTTAAAATACTATATTCCTGTAGGTAAATGTGGTTTTGTATAAAACAGTAAACAAGCTTTGCTGTTGTGTAAATTATGCGTCAGGGATTTTCCCCATTATCTAAGTACATGTTTAATTTAAGGGATCTCTGATAGTGTGTGTTTAATCTGATGTGCTGGAACAATAGATGTACAAATGTTATGTGGACTGAAGGCTAAGAGAATGTGAAGAATGTTGATTGTAAATAACTGCCATACCTCATTGTATGGATAGGCTCCTAATTAGTATGGGTATGCAAATTATGACTGTATACTTCAGCATAAATAGTGGCGTTGTTCATTAAAGGATTCAGATCATCTGAGTGTTTGAAACATACAGCTCTGCCTGGTGGTGTCATTTCACGTCGGCTATATCTCTCACCACCACCCAGGAACGGGTCACTCCAACTCCGCAGCAGAACATCGATTCACCGCGCCGTTGCGCCACCTTGAATTGGTACCTCGGGATACCGCAACCACCCCGAATTGGGACCTCGACTCAGCGCCGTGCCTGCATCTTCAAGGAGACTCTACCGAACCGCGGTTCACCACGCAGACCGTCTCCAGCCTTTCAATGGTCAGTAGATCCGCTGCTCGAGACGCCGAGTGCCGTGCCACTCGGTAGTCGGGCGGATTTCCACCGTGGGTGCCCCATCTACTCTCCAGATCTCCACCGCCACGTAGGCTTCTACCCAAGCCGCTCGAGACGCCGGGTGCCGTGCCACTCGGTAGTCGGGCTTGGCAACACCAAAGAGAGGGGGTCAGATAGAGCAGGACCGCAGGCGGATACTCCATTCCGTCACACAGACTGGTATAGTGGCAGACTGGTATAGTGGCAGACTGGTATGGTATAGTAGAGTGGGATAGTGGCAGACTGGTATGGTATAGTGGCAGAGTGGTATGGTATAGTGGCAGACTGGTATGGTGTGGCAGACGTGGTATAGTGGCAGACTGGTATAGTGGCAGACTGGTATGGTATAGTGGCAGACTGGTATGGTATAGTGGCAGACTGGTATGGTATAGTGGACTGGTATAGTGGCAGTCTGGTATAGTGGCAGACTGGTATAGTGGCAGACTGGTATAGTGGCAGACTGGTATAGTGGCAGACTGGTATAGTGGCAGACTGGTATGGTATAGTAGAGTGGGATAGTGGCAGACTGGTATGGTATAGTAGAGTGGGATAGTGGCAGACTGGTATGGTATAGTAGAGTGGGATAGTGGCAGACTGGTATGGTATAGTAGAGTGGGATAGTGGCAGACTGGTATGGTATAGTGGCAGACTGGTATGGTGGGCAGACTGGTATGGTAGAGGTGGGATAGTGACAGACTGGTACAGTGGCAGACTGGTATAGGATAGTGGCAGACTGGTATGGTATAGTAGAGTGGGATAGTGGCAGACTGGGATAGTGGCAGACTGGGATAGTGGCAGACTGGGATAGTGGCATAGTAGAGTGGGATAGTGGCATAGTAGAGTGGGATAGTGGCATAGTAGAGTGGGATAGTGGCATAGTAGAGTGGGATAGTGGCATAGTAGAGTGGGATAGTGGCATAGTAGAGTGGGATAGTGGCATAGTAGAGTGGGATAGTGGCATAGTAGAGTGGGATAGTGGCATAGTAGAGTGGGATAGTGGCAGACTGGGATAGTGGTATAGTAGAGTGGGATAGTGGATAGTAGAGTGGGATAGTGGGCTATAAGTAGAAGTGGTGATAGAGTGGCATAGTAAGAGTGGGATAGTGGTAGTAGAGTGGGATAGTGGTATAGTAGAGTGGGATAGTGGTATAGTAGAGTGGGATAGTGGTATAGTAGAGTGGGATAGTGGCAGACTGGGATAGTGGTATAGTAGAGTGGGATAGTGGTATAGTAGAGTGGGATAGTGGTATAGTAGAGTGGGATAGTGGCAGACTGGGATGGTATAGTAGAGTGGGATAGTGGCAGACTGGGATGGTATAGTAGAGTGGTATAGTGGCAGACTGGGATGGTATAGTAGAGTGGTATAGTGGCAGACTGGTATGCCACAGTGGTATAGTGGCAGACTGGTATGCCACAGTGGTATAGTGGCAGACTGGTATGCTGGCAAAAAAGAGAATTGAAGTCTGTATAGGATAAAATGAGATGACCATAGCATAATACTGTTATTGTGAGTAAGTATTTGGGCCCCTGCTAGGACCACACTTACAAAAAGCAGAAAGTATTTTTAAAGCCCATCAAAAAGTGCACGCCAGCTTCTTATCCACACCAACTGGCAGCAATTATAACTCCTCTCCGGTGGGACAACTGTTTTGGCATACAATAGTAATTACCATACAGTGTGACGGGACGCCGTCTCTTCCCGTCTGTCCTGGCTCTCCAGACACCCCCTTACCAGGATCAGCCCGGCCTCTGAGTTGCTCGGAACTCAGTGCCTCGAGCAGCCTGATCCACAGCTGCGGACCCGCTTGTTCTGACCGCCTGCTTTGGAGCCTCCTTGCATTTCGAGAATGCCGCTCAGTGCCTTCTGAGAGTGATCATAGCTGTAGCGTAGTTGAGACCGACACCAGACAGGCTGTATGTTCATCACAGGATACACACTGGCCATTTCACATGACCTGCTTTTATTTGGTTCACAATCAGATAACAACAGTTAACATTCTCGCCCCCCAGACTTTACAGCATCGCCATTCAGCAGTTCCCTATCAGGTCCTCTCAGAGTGCAAGCTCTTGAGCAGGGGCTTTTCTGGTACTGTTCTATGTGTTTAACTTGCATGTATATTGGTTATCCTGTCTTTCCCAGTGTACAGCGCTACGGGACATGGTGGTGCCTTATAATTAACTGTTCCTGCAGTCATACCGAGCACAGGTCCTTGTTTGGGGGGGATTCCAGAGGAGCAGCAGCGATCCAGGGGTACCATTTGATAGCTCGGGTCCCTAGGGTGTCACAGTCCAACAAGCGCCCAGATCTGGGGATAGGGGCACAAATGGCAGCATATAGTAGATATCCCCCTTGGATGCCGCATGGTCAGGGCTGCTGAAGCTCCTGGGGTCAAGAAAGGCTCAGCAAAGTGGGTTCCCAATGGAGCTCCCTCCTGAAAATCACCGCAACGGTAGCTCGCCTGAGGATCATCCCAGGTTTGAAATATCACCCCACTGGAGCAGTTACTTTTCGGGGCGCAGACGTTTAAAGTTTCTGCAGATGGCTCCATTACAGGCAATGAGGTGTATTTCAGGAATGGGATTGGTTGGCCCTTCTAGCTCCTTGGATGGTGATTGGCTGGGGTTTCAAACCCAGCTCAGGCTTGCAATCCCAGGTTAACCCTGGTGTCAGATAACACAGTAAGCCTAAGGGACAGGTTTACAGGCATTTTGATTACGTGCTGATGGGGGTGGGGGAGAGTCACAAAACACTACTTTAAAACACTAAAACAAATAGCTTAACTGAGGGGAATAGCAGAGGAGCGAGGGGTTAATACAGTCTCTGAGCAAGGGGTTCCGTGACATTTAAAACCACACAATATAAATGAACATAAGGTCTTCCCCAAAGCAACGGTCTGTCTTTTGGGGTTTGACGCGGGGAGCGCTACGTCCGTTCCATGACAAGAAGCCTTTAGTGGTGGATCCGGCAGCCTTGGGCAGGATATACAGCAACCTCAGGACTCCGGCAGCGTTAAGATAAAATTAGGACATGATTTGCAGTGAATAAAAGTAAAAAATGTGTTTATTTAAATAAAACACATCCAACATGTTTCGTTAGTCTAAACTAACTTCATCAGGGATATGTATACAAATAAAAAAGACATTTATAATGTCCTTAATAGTCCAGTCAACCAATCGATATCCTCTAGTGAAGATGTCAATCTGTTCTTAATTTTAATACAAGAACTCAGAGGCTCCTATTGCATTCTCTTTTCTTGCTTTAATAACAGCAGCAAGTAGTAATGTCAAAACGTAACGGACATTAAGAAAAAAACATACTCTAACAATAGTATCTTCTAACCCCCCTGTCCCATCAGTATAGTCTATTGTTCCATGCCAGTCTATAAATAGGACAGATCTCCTGCCATTTCTTCCTTTTTTCTTGCTGCTCGGACAGATAAGTATTGTTTTATTATTGTTAGTCCGAGTTTTAACTGTTATTTGTATTTTATTTGTATTTTATTGTGTGTTCCGGTTGCCTTGCTTTAACCAAGGCTTCCGGAGTTGTGTTGAGAGGCTTGGCGGCTTTCTCGAGGCTGCGGGAGGTTTGCCAAACCTTCTCTTATAGCAGGTTTCTGTCAGGCCACTTTGATGTATCGGGTGGCTCGCGGCCATTAACAGGAGGCGGGGCGCATGCGCAGAGCCGTCGCGCGTCCCGCAGAGTCGCGGCTGTTGCTAAGAGGTGGGGCGCATGCGCGGTTTCTGTGCGCACGCCCCTCAGTGTTGCGGCGGTTACCAGGAGGTGAAGCACAGGCGCTCTGTCTTCGCGCGCTTTCTCCTCTCTCCTCACGCTGTCTCACACTGTCTCCAGCATGCCGCTGCACAGGAACAAGCCGCAAGTGTCCTCAAGAGGCCCTTCCCCTGACAGGGATTCAGAGTCCGAGGACAGCTCATTGCATATGGTTGAACTATATGAAAAAGCAGGTATCAACCCTCCCACCCTTACCACTGCAGACCCTGCCATGTCTGACCCTAATAGATCCCTGGGGCCACAGATTCAGGCGTCTATTGAGACAGCTATGTTTAAGGCAGTTTCCTCCTTATCAGACTCGTTCACTCAATCACTAAAAAACGCTTTAACTGAAGCAAAAAATTAGATTAATCCGGTCACTGATATGGGCACATCCCTCACTGCTGTGAAGCCCTCTGATGCTCCCTTGGTCACCACCATGGGGAAACAGCCCGTTCAAGATAAAAAGCGCAGGGCTGGAGGGTCTGGCATACCCGCAACAATGCCTGGGGAAGTCATGTCGGCACAAGTATCCAAAAAGCGCTCATATAAATCGCACCATGCAATTGTTGACATCCCTAAAAGGGTTAAAGCTTCGGATTCCTCCAGGGCTGTAACTCGCCCGAGCACATCTCGTGAGCAGGAAACTTTCTCTGATGAAGAATATCAGAACGGAGAAAATGTATATTATTAAAAATGGATTCCCAGCTTGCTGGAGTAGCCGATAACGAGTTAGGAGCCAAAGCCCAAGGTAATCTATTCGGCCCTGGTTTCCTAAAAGATATATCAGAGTACACTGGAGCGGTCACAACCTCTATCAAAAAGGTCTTCACGGGGGGCGTGGCCGGCTACCAGCGGAGGCAGACGTGTTTTCGTGGAGCTCCACACTTCTGCCGCTTTTGGGGACCTCCAGCTGACAGTTACAGGACGATTTTCATAAATTGAGGTACCACCACGGCTGGCCACCGGAGTTATACTGTCCGGAGCCCGTTTAGTCCCCCCTCCGGACCAGAGACGAGCCGTTTTGGGTCTCTGTTGCCTGCCGGGCCTGCTCTGTCATCGGCCATCTTGGGGCCTAGGCTCCAGCACGAGTGCAACCCGATCCACCTACAGCCTACATATCGGGGAACACAGCTGCGGCGAGCTGTGGGGATGGAGGGCCCCTGTCCCCTGGCTGCTGAGGCTGTTCCTACAGCAGAGATTGTGGGGATGAACGTGGACCAGCGGCGGCTGGTTCACCCTTCCCCCGCCAGAAGCATGGAGGCTGCCCTGGCAGAACTTGAAGCCTGCCTGGAGTTGCTGCTCGGGGCAGACGATGAGCGCCCGATGACACGTGGTACATGGCACCGGCTGACGTCAGTGCTGGGGATTAAATCGCTGCAACATGCCGCGGTACCTTGCCCTGCTGCTACGCCCGAGGAGAAGGGCGACAAGATTAACGGCCTAGATGGGATTCCGGTTCCTGAAGCTCGCCCCCTCCAGAGGTGCCTACCTGCTTGCGCTAGGATATCTACCCGTACCCCCTGGAGAGCAGTCAAGCTGGCGAGTTGGATGTGGATGGTGCCCCCTCGGGGACCCGGGACAGGCGGTCCCGCTAGGTGGGCGCTCAGAAAAGCACGGCCACCCACGGGCTGACCTGGTCCCCACAACGAGTCTTGTTTTCCGGCGGATCTGGGACACCGCTTCCCCCCAAGTTGACGGTAGGGAAGGCGCAGATACATACATCGAAGTACCAGGGAGTTCTGCCCAGGAATCTTGGAGGCGGACATTACGGAACGGCACGAGCGTTGCAAGGCCCTGATTTTTTTTCTCCTATGCTGAGGGTCGGGCGGCTGTGGGGTGCCGTGGCCTACTGGCGGTCGCGCTACCTGCACCCCGCCCGACTTTATTTCTAGATGCGGGCTGAGGGGACAGTTGGACTGTATATCCGAGCCGCCCCATGTTTTGACGCATTTTCTCTTGACCCACCACTGCTGAGACTTTGAGTTTTGCCTATTAACCCCTTCCCATTTCCTTGTTTTTCTGCGTTTCTTAGAGTTTTCTTTTTGAGACACCCCCCTTTTTCTTTACGACCCCCCCCACCTGCAAACGTATTGACCCTGCGTGTGAAGACACTATCGTCGGCCTTGTTCGCACCACACCATGCCATACCCCTCTTCCCCTCCCCCCTTATTGATTATTATTATACGCTGAGACCCTCCCTATCGGGAGCTGTTTGTTATTTTCCACACGTGGTAATTCTGCTGTAGTTGGCCCTGCGTGGCCCCTGCTTATATTTGTTTGATTTTCTGCTGACTTTATTTACAAAATAAAATCTTAAATAAAAAAAAAAGTCTTCACTGCGGGGGTTTTCGCACGGGCCGGTAGGGGCAGGGGCTGCGCTACCGGCCGGGCAAGGGCAGGTATATCCCGCCCATTCACAGGCTCCTTCAACTATGGCAATCCCCAGACAGACACGAGAGTGTCCCAGTTTTACCCCTCTCGTTCCCGTCCCTGGCGCAGCAGGGGATTTAGAAGCTTCAGAGGAGGTCGAGGATACCGACACTTTCGATCCCCAGGTAAGGAACATGTTGATTCCTCATTCTATGGTTCCGGTAGGGGGTCGTTTGTCTCTACATTTAAAGCAGTGGCGCTCGCTAACGACAGATCTGTGGATATTGCGCACTGTTCAGGGGTTAACGATAGATTTCACCTCGAATCCAGCGCAGCGATCCTATCCCCCGCCACTAGTATTCTCAGCAGAAGACGCGGCACTGGTGGAGGAAGAGATTACTGACCTGATACGGAAGAGAGCCATAGAGCGATCCCCGAGGGGACAAATAAAATTTCTAGGCAACCTATTCCTGTTTCCAAAAAGGGCGGCGGGAGGCGTCCTGTACTCAACTTAAAAGAACTAAACCTGCACATACAGTACAATCACTTTCAGATGGAAGGGCTACTTCTACTCAGAGACATGCTCCAACCGAACGATTGGATTGCAAAAATAGATTTAAAAGACGCCTGACGGTTCTGATGGAGGAATCCTGGAAATTCCTCTGCTTCCAATGGAACAAGACAGTTTGGCGATTCCGCTCCTTACCGTTCGGACTGTCTTCAGCTCCCTGGTGTTTCACCAAGCTTCTGAAGCCAGTAGTGAGTCACCTCCGGTCGCAGGGTGTTCGTCTGATCATTTATCTGGACGACATTCTGTTATTGGAGTCGGAACTAGTTCTGAGGTCCAGTCTTTCTCAGACCGTGTCTCTACTTCAGAATTTAGGATTCCTGGTGAACCAGGAGAAGTCGGTGCTTTATCCGGTACGCTCCATAGAATTCCTGGGTTTTGTGATTCGACCAATTTCCATGACAATGTTCCTTCCGGAACTGAAGTGCAAAATCCATTCTCAGGGAGGTGCGGAGTCTACTATCCTCAATCTCCCCAACACTGCGAGAGATATCACGCATCATAGGAGTGCTAGCAGCCTCCAGGTTGGGAGTTCACCCAGCCCCTCTACACTATCGGGCCCTCCAACGCCTGATGGCCCATTTCCTAAGACGGGGGAAGGCCTACTCCGACAGGGTGTCTGTCGGTGGCGGCACGGGAACATCTCCGTTGGTGGTTGGAGAGCCTCCGGCTTTACAACGGCAGGTCTATCAAGACACCTCCCCCATCGATCACGATAGATTCCGATGCGTGTCTGGCCGGATGGGGGGCCAGATGCGGGGACGAGTTGACAGGGGGTCCGTGGTCGGATCAGACTCAATTTCACATCAACGGCCTCGAATTGTTAGCCGGCATGTTTGCCCTACAGAGTTTTCTGAAACGGCGGACGGATACGTCAGTCCTTCTACGCATGGACAACTTCCCAGCAGTTCGCTATATCAATCATTTGGGGGGCCCCCGATCCATTCTGTTGACAAACATGGCGACCCATCTATGGGACTGGTGCTTCCGTCATCTCATCGTATTTCAAGCTCAGTTTATTCCGGGCGTCTCGAATCTCCTAGCCGATTGGAGTTCGAGGCACACGGAAGACTCAGGGGACTGGCGTTTACACTCATCGATCTTTTCGGCCATAACAGACATTTGGGGTCCTTTTCAGATTGATCTGTTTGCTTCACGCCTCAACAGTCATCTGCCCGCCTTTTACAGTTGGAGACCAGACCCGATGGCCCTGGCCACGGATGCTTTTCTCCAGAATTGGGAAGGGCAGAGGCTATACGCTTCCCCCCCCCCTTTCAACTGGTGTTACGTACATTGAACCAGATTCGGGTTCAGGAGGCGGAGTTGGTTTTAGTGGCTCCATTCTGGCCCAACCAACCGTGGTTTCCCCTGTTCCTGGACCTTCTGGTCGATGTCCCACGTTTGTTACCACCTCTCCCAGACTTAATTGTAGACAATCTCGGTCTTCCTCACCCATTGCTCGGGCAGGAGGCTTGCCCGCTATTGGTGTCCCTGGTATCAGGATTGCCGGGGCGTCCAGCGACGTTTCGGAACGAGCTAGAATGCTCCTTCAGTCCGCCTGGGCTCCGGGTACTTTGTCAAGCTATAGATCGACCTGGACTACCTGGTCAGCTTGGTGTAGTGCACGGAGTGAAGATCCCTTTCAAGCCCCTCTAGTAAGGGTCCTTAACTTTTTGTCGGAATGCTTCGATGAGGGCAAAGAGTATAGAACGATTAATGTCTTTCGCTCTGCCCTCTCAGCTTACCATATGGGTTTCCAAGGAATCCCAGTGGGTCAACATCCCTTGGTGTGTCGATTACTGAGAGGTATCCGGTTTTCTAGACCTCCGCTTCCTCGGTATTCAGAGACGTGGGATGTGGCCATTCTGTTACAATTTCTCGAAGCTTGGTCCTCTAACGAAGACCTGTCTTTGCGGCAATTATCGGCTATAGTATAGTGGCAGAGTGGTATGGTATAGTGGCAGACTGATATGCCACACTGGTATAGTGGCAGACTGATATGCTACACTGGCATATCAGTCTGCCACTATACTATACCAGTCTGGCATATCAGTCTGCCACTATACTATACCAGACTGGTATAGTATAGTGGCAGACTGCTACAGTGACAGACTGGTATGGCACAGTGATATAGTGGCAGAGTGGTATGCCACACTGGTATAGTATAGTGGCAGAGTGGTATGCCACACTGGTATAGTATAGTGGCAGACTGATATGCCACACTGGTATAGTGGTAGACTAGTATAGTGGTAGACTGGTATAGTGGCACAGTGGTAGACTGGTATAGTATAGTGGCAGACTGATATGCCACACTGGTATAGTGGCAGACTGATATGCCACACTGGTATGGCATAGTGGCAGACTGGCACAGTGGCAGACTTGTATAGTAGAGTGGTAGACTAGTATAGTATAGTGTCATAGTGGCAGACTGAGATGCCACAGTGGCAGACTGGTATAGTGGCAGTCTGGTACAGTGGCAGACTGGTATGGCACAGTGGCAGACTTGTATGGTATAGTGGCAGACTGGTATGCCACACTGGTATAGTGTAGTGGTATAGTGGCAGACTGGTATGCCACACTGGTATAGTGGCAGACTGATATGCCACAGTGGCAGACTTGTATAGTAGACTGGTATAGTGGAAGACTGGTATAGTGGCAGACTGGCACAGCACAGTGCTAGAGTGGCTGAGTGGTGTGGTATGGTAGAGTGGCTGAGTGGTATGCCACACTGGTAGAGTGGCTGAGTGGTATGCCACACTGGTATAGTGGCTGAGTGGTATGCCACACTGGTATAGTGGCAGACTGGTATAGCTGAGTGGAAGAGTAGCAGACTGGTATGCCATAGTGGTATAGTGGCAGACTGGTATAGTATAGTGGCACAGTGGCATAGTGGTAGACTGGTATAGTATAGTGGTAGACTGGTATAGTGGCAGACTGGTACAGTGGCAGACTGGCACAGCACAGTGGTTGAGTGGTATGGTAGAGTGGTATGCCACACTGGTATAGTTGCAGACTGGCATAGCAGAGTGGTATAGTGGCAGACTGATATGCCACAGTGGTATAGTGGCAGACTGGTATAGTGGCAGTGGCAGACTGGTATAGTGGCAGTGGCAGGCTGGTATAGTGGCAGTGGCAGGCTGGTATAGTGGCCCTCTGGTATAGTGGCAGTGGCATGCTGCTATAGTGGCATGCCATAGTGGTAGACTGGTATGCCATAGTGGTAGACTGGTATGCCATAGTGGTAGACTGGTATGCCATAGTGGTAGACTGGTATGCCATAGTGGCAGAGTGGTATGCCATAGTGGTAGACTGGTATGCCATAGTGGCAGAGTGGTAGACTGGTATGCCAGAGTGGTAGACTGGTATGCCATAGTGGCAGAGTGGTATGCCATAGTGGCAGAGTGGTATGCCATAGTGGCAGAGTGGTATGCCATAGTGGCAGAGTGGTATGCCATAGTGGCAGAGTGGTATGCCATAGTGGCAGAGTGGTAGACTGGTATTCCAGAGTGGCAGACTGGTATGCCAGAGTGGCAGACTGGTATGCCATAGTGGCAGACTGGTATGCCATAGTGGCAGACTGGTATGCCATAGAGGCAGACTGGTATGCCATAGTGGCAGACTGGTATGCCATAGTGGCAGACTGGTATGCCATAGTGGCAGACTGGTATGCCATAGTGGCAGACTGGTATGCCATAGTGGCAGACTGGTATGCCATAGTGGCAGACTGGTATGCCATAGTGGTAGACTGGTATGCCATAGTGGTTTAGTGACAGACTGGTATGGCATAGTGGTTTAGTGACAGACTGGTATGGCATAGTGGTTTAGTGACAGACTGGTATGGCATAGTGGCATAGTAGAGTGGTTTAGTGGCAGACTGGTATGGTATAGTGGTATAGTTTAGTGGTAGACTGGTATGGTATAGTATAGTGTTAGACTGATATGGCAGAGTGGTAGACTGGTATGCCAGAGTGGCAGACTGGTATGCCAGAGTGGCAGACTGGTATGCCAGAGTGGCAGACTGGTATGCCAGAGTGGCAGACTGGTATGCCAGAGTGGCAGACTGGTATGCCAGAGTGGCAGACTGGTATGCCAGAGTGGCAGACTGGTATGCCATAGTGGCAGACTGGTATGCCATAGTGGCAGACTGGTATGCCATAGTGGTTTAGTGACAGACTGGTATGGCATAGTGGCAGAATGGTGGTAGACTGATATGGTAGAGTTGTTTAGTGGCAGACTGGTATGGTATAGTGGCAGACTGGTATGGTATAGTGGCAGACTGGTATGGTATAGTGGCAGACTGGTATGGTATAGTGGCAGACTGGTATGCCATAGTGGCAGACTTGTATGCCAGAGTGGTATGGTGGCAGAGTGGTATAGTGGCAGACTGGTATAGTATAGTGGCAGACTGATATGGTATAGTGGCAGACTGATATGGTATAGTGGCAGACTGGTATGCCATAGTGGCATAGTAGAGTGGTTTAGTGGCAGACTGGCATAGTAGAGTGGTTTAGTGGCAGACTGGTATGGTATAGTGGTATAGTTTAGTGGTAGACTGGTATGGTATAGTATAGTGTTAGACTGATATGCCATAGTGGCAGAGTGGCAGACTGGTATGCCAGAGTGGCAGACTGGTATGCCAGAGTGGCAGACTGGTATGCCAGAGTGGCAGACTGGTATGCCAGAGTGGCAGACTGGTATGCCAGAGTGGCAGACTGGTATGCCAGAGTGGCAGACTGGTATGCCAGAGTGGCAGACTGGTATGCAGAGTGGCAGACTGGTATGCCAGAGTGGCAGACTGGTATGCCAGAGTGGCAGACTGGTATGCCAGAGTGGCAGACTGGTATGCCAGAGTGGCAGACTGGTATGCCAGAGTGGCAGACTGGTATGCCATAGTGGCAGACTGGTATGCCATAGTGGCAGTGGTAGACTGGTATGCCATAGTGGTTTAGTGACAGACTGGTATGCCATAGTGGTTTAGTGACAGACTGGTATGGCATAGTGGCAGAATGGTGGTAGACTGATATGGTAGAGTTGTTTAGTGGCAGACTGGTATGGTATAGTGGTTTAGTGGCAGACTGGTATGGTATAGTGGCAGACTGGTATGGTATAGTGGCAGACTTGTATGCCAGAGTGGTATGGTGGCAGACTGGTAGAGTGGTATAGTGGCAGACTGGTATGCCATAGTGGCATAGTAGAGTGGTTTAGTGGCAGACTGGTATGGTATAGTGGTATAGTTTAGTGGTAGACTGGTATGGTATAGTATAGTGTTAGACTGACATGCCATAGTGGCAGAGTGGTATAGTATAATGGTATACTGGTAGATTGGTATGGTATAGTGGTAGATTGGTATGCCATAGTGGCAGACTGGTATGCCATAGTGGCAGACTGGTATGCCATAGTGGCAGACTGGTATGCCATAGTGGCAGACTGGTATGCCATAGTGGCAGACTGGTATGCCATAGTGGCAGACTGGTATGCCATAGTGGTATAGTATAGTGGTAGACTGATATGCCATATTGACAGAGTGGTATGGTATAGTGGCAGACTGGTATGGTAGAGTGATATAGTGGTTGTAGCGGATCCCTGCTACCATGCCCGGGTAGATCTGCCATCAGCGCCGAACTGGTCTGGGGATGTATAGTCAGGGGTAGCGGGCGGTAGGGATTTGGCGGTGATCCAGCGTTTCTTTCCACGGTCCTTGCAGCGTTGCGGTTCCCCAAGCCCTGTTATCCCCAATTACTAGCCGAGGCAAGAGTACAGGTTCAAACAGGAATGAGTTTATTTTAACATGGAGAATACAGGGTTATTTATGAGAAATGAAACCATTGTTCTCCCCTGGCCCGCCCTCAGTCCTCCTGCGGTGATCTTTGTATCTCAAGCCATAGCCCAATTTGCCTGGGTTAACCTGGGGGAACCACTATGGTGCGCAGCCCTTATCTCGGTTCTCAGTGCCAGCTCGTCTGTTCCCCCCTCTGGTGTGAGCGCTCCTTTTGGCTTTCTGCCCGAGTTTGGGGTTTTACCAGGGATTTCGGGGTGATCCCCTGGGAGCGGCGGCATGCTGGGGGGTACAGCCTGGTAGCTCGGGTCCGGGGGCTGGTTCAGTCCAAAAAGCGCCCGGATCGGATCCACGGAGCCTGAGCTGCGAAGGGGGAAAGTTCGGCGGCTGTACCCAAGCAAGAGTCACTGGTTGCCGGCCGCGCTCCCAGCGAGGGATCCCTGGTCGGCGTTCGGGTTTCTCGGGGTGTTTCGTTCTATAATTCGCACCCCCGTAAGCACCTATTTTTAGGAGCCCACTGGCCAAGAAGCGCTCTTCTGCGTGGTTTCCACGCTGCGGGGCAAGGCGGGCAAGTTTGGGCGGCTTGGCAGAGACAGTCAGCGGCGACTCGAGGCATTCACAGACCGGGCGTCTTCCCGGGGCTGTGGACAGGCGGGGAACACGTCAACCATGGGGAGAATTACAGGGGGAACTTATAAAAATACAACCTAACGAATTCTTTAATAAACCATACTAAAACAACCATTTTTTAAATATTGTACTGCGCTACGGTATAGTGGCGGCTGTTCCGTCACAGTGGTAGACTGGTATGGTATAGTATAGTGTTAGACTGATATGCCATAGTGGCAGAGTGGTATAGTATAGTGGTAGACTGATATGTCATATTGGCAGAGTGGTATGGTGTGGTAGATTGGTATGGTATAGTGGTAGAGTGGTTTAGTGGCAGACTGGTATGCCGTAGTGGTATAGTATAATTGTATAGTATAGTGATATAGTATAGTGGTAGACTGGTATAGTATAGTTGTAGACTGGTATAGTATAGTGGCAGACTGGTATAGTATAGTGGTAGAGTGATATAGTGGTAGACTGGTATGGTATAGTATAGTGGTAGACTGGTATGGTATAGTGGCAGACTTGTAGAGTGGAATAGTGGCAGACTTGTATAGTAGAGTGGAATATTGGCAGACTTGTATAGTAGAGTGGTTTTACTGGCAGACTGGTATGCCACAGTGGTTTAGTGGCAGACTGGTATGCCACAGTGGTATAGTGGCAGACTGGTATGCTACAGTGGTATAGTGGCTGAGTGGTATGGTATAGTATAGTGGGATAGTGGCAGACTGGTATGGTATAGTATAGTGGGATAGTGGCAGACTGATATGCCACAGTGGTATAGTTATAGTGGTAGACTGGTATAGTATAGTGGCAGAGTGGTGTGTTGTGGCGGCAGAGTGGTGTAGAAGTGTGACGGGAAGCCGCCTCTTCCCGTCTGTCCTGGCTCTCCAGACACCCCCTTACCAGGATCAGCCCGGCCTCTGAGTTGCTTGGAACTCAGTGCCTCAAGCAGCCTGATCCACAGCTCCAGACCCGCTTGTTCTGAACTCCTGCCTTGGAGCCTCTTTGCATTTCCAGAATGACACCCTGTGCCTTCTGAGAGTGTGTTTAGCTGTAGCTAAAAGAGACACCAGGCAGGCTGTATGTTCATTACAGGATACACACTGGCCATTTCACATGGCCTGCTTTTATTTGGTTCAGAATCAGATAACGGTTAAGATTCTCGCCCCCCAGACTTTACAGCATCGCCATTCAGCAATTCCCTATCAGGTCCTCTCAGTGTGCAAGCTCTTGAGCAGGGGCTTCTCTGGTACTGTTCTATGTGTTTAACTTGTATGTATATTGGTTATCCGGTCTTTCCCATTGTACAGCGCTACGGTACTTGGTGGTGCCTTATAATTAACTGTAACTGCAGTCATACAGAGCACAGGTCCTTGTTTTGGGGGGGGGGAGATCCAGGGGTATCGTTTGATAGCTCGGGTCCCTAGGGTGTCAGTCCAAAAAAGCGCCCAGATGTGGGGGTAGGGGCACGAATGGTAGCATATAGTAGATATCCCCCTTGGATGCCGCATGGTCAGGGCTGCTTAAGCTCCTGGGGTCAAGAAAGGCTCAGCAAAGTGGGTTCCCAATGGAGCTCCCTCCTGAAAATCACAACGGTAGCTCGCATGAGGATCACCCCAACTTTGAAAAAGCACCCCGCTGGAGCAATTACTTTTCCTGGGCCCCAACATTTAAAGCTTCTGCAGATGGCTCCATTACAGGCAATGAGGTGCATTCCAGGAATGGGATTGGTTGGCCCTTCTAGCTCCTTGGATTGTGTTTGGCTGGGGTTTCAAACCCAGCTCATGCTTCCAAACCCCAGTCTAACCCTGGGGTCGGATAACACAGTGAGTATAAGGTTTGAAGGCATTTTGATTACGTGCTGACAAGTGGGGGTGGGGGGGGAAGAGTCACAGAAACACCATTTTAAAACACTAACAGACATGTAGCTTAACTGAGGGGAATAGCAGAGGAACGAGGGTTTAATACAGTCCAGTCTCTGAGCAAGGGGTTCCGCGACAGCAATACATTTAAAACCACACAATATAAATGAACATACGGTCTTCCCCAAAGCAAATGTCTGTCTTTTGGGGTTTTCGACATGGAAATAAGTCTTGGTTTGACGCGAGGAGTGCAATGTCAGTCTCATGACCAGTGGCAGACTGGTATAGTGGCAGACTGGTATAGTGGTGCAGTGGTATAGTGGCATATTGCTTGCTTTGATGGAGCCTGAGGAGTGGATGCAGCTGGGCTGACACACTGGCAGGCTGAGCATTGTGCTCAAAGTCAAGTGGTCTCTTGAGCCGCAGCGCCTGTGCTGTTTCACAGCAAGCGGTTGATGGGAAGAGGCAAGGAGGATGAGAGATGTCAGCGACCCACCACACCACTCCCACACGGTCAGTGATTGGTGGAGCGGGTGGTGCATCTCTGCCGGAGGACCGCGGCGGCATGGTAAGTATGAGACAGAGTGGGAACTGCAAGCCGGTTCCTCCGAGTCATGTGTTCGGGTGGCAGGGGGAGTCAGACACATGACTCCAAAACCGGACAGCTGGGAACTCCATTTCTGTCCCCCCCGGCCCAGTCTGCCCCTGGCAGAGGGAGGTGCTTTGCGTGCGCCTCTCCAACAGATCATCCTTTTTTTTTTTTTTCACTCTCTTGATGTACAATCTCTATAAAATGGTTCTCTCCATAAAAATTACTGTATGCGCGACGGGGAAAAATACCGCCGGCATGCGGTAATTTTTTACAGAGAGAACCATTTTATAGAGACTGTACATCAATCATTGGTGTTAGATCTGTTGTGAAGTAGACATTCTGGGCAGTATTACAATGTTGGTGCTAATTTAACCAGAGCTGTTGTAAACTTCCCAGAACCATTATAGCCTATGGAGGTTTTAAGTTTACAACTGCTCTGGTTAAGTTAGCACAAACTATGTAATATGTCCCTCTGTTCTGCACCCATGGCCGCAATCCCAAATGGAAACGGAACCTTTTTTTTGGGGGGCGGGGGAAGTGTTTGTGTGCATATTCCGTACCACGGACTGCATTCCAAGCCATGTGCCATCGTTACCTGAGCTGTGGTAAATCTAGTAGCTCCATACACTTCTTTGGCTGTGCTATGTTTAACAGAGCACTTTAGGAACCTTGAATATTTAATATAACTTTAAATTATCATGGGAGTGTTTACTCTGCTTCTCTCCTCACTGCCCACATTTAAAGTCATCAGGCCATCATTCATTGCTTCAGCATGCGTACATGGAAACATGGAGCCGGGCACAGGATGGACTCAAACACCTATTGGCTACAGAGAATTTTCTGTGCCCGCCCAGAAGGATAAAAGCATCAAACCAGGTCGCCATTCAGGAGGAATAGTAATCTGGTATAAGGAAGAGCTCGACGAGAACAAAGTAATCAAGAAAGGAGAGAGACACATCTTGATAAAAAGAAGTAGCTCCATCCTCACCTCTCAATCAGAAATCTTCCTGTGTGCAGCTAACATTGCACCACCAGAGTCTCCATACTCCAAATCAGACACCTACAGTTGTGTTCAAAATTATTCAACCCCCAATGCTGTAAAGGGTTTTAGGGAATTTAGTGTACATTTGTAATTGTATTCAGATTGAAATCCTACAAGGACTTTTTTAAAGAACCATATGCAACTAAAATGACATCAATTGGTTTTGTAATACAGTAGTAAATGTTTCTTTTGTGAATTCTTCATTGACACAATTATTCAACCCCTTAAAGACTACCACTCTGAAGAACAGAGGTTCATTCAAGTAGTTTCAATCAGGTATTGAAAACACCTGTGGATGTCACGGAGCAGCAATAAAGCATAATAAGCACCAATTAGGCAGCTTTAAAATGACTGATACTCAGCTCCTTCTAGACATTTACCGGTGTGGTTACAAACATGGTGAAGTCAAGAGAATGGTCCAGGAAGACAAGAGAAGAGGTGATTACACTTCACAGGAAGGGCAATGGCTATAAGAAGATTGCAAAGATGTTAAACATACCAAGAGAGACCATAGGAAGCATCATTCGCAAATTCAAGGCAAAGGGCACTGTTGAAACGCTACCTGGTTGTGGCAGAAAGAAGATGCTGACTTCGACTGCTGTGCGCTACCTGAAGCGTAGAGTGGAGAAAAGTCCCCGTGTGACTGCTGAGGAACTGAGAAAAGATTTGTCAGATGTGGGTACTGAAGTTTCAGCTCAGACAATACGGCGCACACTGCGTACTGAAGGCCTCCATGCCAGAACTCCCAGGCGCACCCCCTTGCTGTCTCCAAAGAATTAGAAGAGTCGACTGCAGTATGCCAAAAGTCATGTGGACAAACCACAGATGTTTTGGGATAGTGTTCTGTGGACTGATGAAACAAAATTAGAACTGTTTGGGCCCATGGATCAACGCTATGTTTGGAGGAGGAAGAACCAAGGCCTATGAAGAAAAGAACACCTTGCCTACTGTGAAGCATTGCGGGGGGGTCAATCATGCTTTGGGGCTGTTTTGCTTCTGCAGGTACAGGGAAGCTTCAGCGTGTGCAAGGTACCATGAATTCTCTGCAGTACCAGGAGATATTGGATGACAATGTGATGCAGTCCGTCACAAACCTGAGGCTTGGGAGACGTTGGACCTTTCAACAGGACAATGATCCCAAGCATACCTCCAAGTCCACTAGAGCATGGTTGCAGATTAAAGGCTGGAACATTTTGGAGTGGTCATCGCAGTCACCTGACTTAAATCCGATTGAGAACCTCTGGTGGGACTTAAAGAAAGCAGTTGCAGTGCGCAAGCCTAAGAATGTGACTGAACTGGAGGCTTTTGCCCGTGACGAATGGGCGAAGATACCCGTAGATCGCTGCAAGACACTTGTGTCAAGCTATGCTTTACGTTTAAAAGCTGTTAGTACTTATAACTGTAAAAGGATGTTGTACTAAGATTGAATGTCACTTGGGGTTGAATAAAACTGATAATGATGTGAGCACAGAAAATACATTTGTGGTTATTTCATTATAAATGTTATATTTGTCTGACCTACACGTGCCTCTTTGATTTAATTGTAAGCAAGATGACTGAATGATCAAAATCAATGTCAAACTGGCCAAAACACTCAATTTCAGTGGGGGTTGAATAATTTTGAACACAACTGTATGAGGTTGTACAGAGTGAGGCCACCAACTTCCAGTCCCTAGGACACGTGCTTCTCTATGGAGACCTCACGCAGGACAGGAAGAGAAAAGGACTATGTGACACCAGATGGGAACACATACATTTTGGGAGCCGCAAACTACTGTCAGGAGTCAATACAGATGCAAAGAAACCGCTATGACAATACAACCAACAAGAGTGGAAGAAAACTGCTGAATTTGTGTCGGCGTCTCGGGCTGTGCATCCTTAATGGCCGCACCAAGGTAGACTCTCTGGGAAGGTATACATTAAGCTCCCATGTAGGGAACAGTATGGTAGACTATGCAATCGCAGATATGAACTCCACTCACATCAATGCCTTCACCGTCACCCCACAAACACACCTGTCAGACCACAGCCAATCTGCTTTATATTAAATCCTCAAACCCCATCAGAGTGGACTGTACAACCTCTCACCATCCTTCAAATGGACCCGACCGTCTACCATAGCCTACAGAGAGGTCTTCAACAGACCTGACATCAAAGAGCAGCTAACAGACTTTCAAAACAATACCTATGTACTAAGTCCCCAGGGGGTGAACCGAGCAGCAAAGGACCTCCACAGCATACTACACACCATCGCAGAGACCTCCAACATTAAAAAAGTCAACTTCAAGAAATCCTCCAATAAACAACCCAATAGATGGTTTTGACAAAGAATGCAGAACACTAAGAAACAACCTACAGAGACCCTGACAACATCGACCTGAGGATCACTCATGGTGTCCTGCAGAAAAACTAGAAACCAATCCTCAAAAAGAAAACACAAAACTTAATCTCCAAAAACCTTCAACTGGAAGAGGCTCGTCAGGAAAACTCCTTCTGGGAAACCTGGAATCAAATCGGCTCAGGATCCAAGAAAAACAACCTTCACATCCAAAATGGCAACATCTGGCTCAACTACTTCAAGAGCCTGTACAAATACATTCCCAAAGAGGAGCTAGCTATGGAACAGGAACACATCAGAAAACTACATGAACTGGAAGCAAAAAATCATGGATTTCCAAAACCCGTTACACCCCTAGAAGTAGCAGAGAAAATTCAAGATCTGCGAAGTAAAAAAGCCAGCGGGATGGATGGAATTCTTGCAGAGATGATTAAACACGGGTCTCCAGAAGTACACGCCGCAATATGTAAAGTTTTCAAACTGGTCCTGAGCGTTGGATTCTACCCTCAAGTATGGAATCAAGGCCTCATAACACCCATAAGAGTGGAGACCAGTATGATCCAGCCAACTACAGAGGAATATGTGTCGGCAGCACGCTGGGTAAGCTGTAAAATAGCATTCTGCACAAAAGAATCCTCAGCTTCCTGACACAACATAACGTCCTCAACAGAAGCCAAGCGGGGTTCATGCCAAACCATCGCACTATAGATCACATCTACACCCTGCACAGTCTTGTCAACCATGTCCACAATACAAAACATGGGAAAATATTTGCCTGCTTTGTGGACTTTAAGAAGGCCTTTGACTCAGTGTGGCACCCAGGGCTGTTCCTCAAACTACTGGAGAGTGGAATAGGAGGGAAAACCTATGACGTCATCAAGAGCTCATATAATGAGGACTTCTGCAGCATAAAGGTGAATGGGAAGAGAACAGTACTTTTGGCAGTCTCGTGGAGTCAGACAAGGCTGCAGTTTAAGTCCAACCCTCTTTAACATCTACATCAATGAACTGTCTGAACTGCTCTAGAATCCTCCGCACCAGGACTAACTCTACATGACACTGAGGTGAAGTTCCTGTTATATGTAGATCTCCTATTACTGTCACCAACAAAGAGAGGTCTACAAGACAGCCTGTAAGTGCTGGGATAATACAGTGCGGCATGGGCACTACCCATCAACCAAAAGAAAACCAAGGTCATGGTTTTCCAAAAGAAGAACGCAAAAACCAAGAGTTCCTCTTTCACACTTAATGACTGCACTCTTGATGAAGCCAACAGCTACACATACCTTGGCCTAGAAACAAACCGATCGGGAAGTTTCAAACCAGCCATAGAGGCCCTAAGAGACAAGGCGTGTAGAACCTTCTATGCCATCAGGAGAAAACTCTACAAACTAAAACCGCCTGTAAGAGTCTGGCTTAAAATCTTTGATAGCATCATCACTCCAATCCTCCTTTATGGCAGTGAAGTATGGGGCCCCATCACCTACCCAGACCAACCCAAATGGGACACCAGCCCAACACAAATATTCCAAGTCCATCGGAGCACTTCTAACTGCTTGCCGGGCCGAGCTAGGCAGACTCCCCTTACTTCTTGTAGTACAGAAGAGGGCGCTATCATACTGGGACCACCTAAACATCAACAGCCTCAACTCATACCACCATAAAGCCCTACTGGCCAACAAGGACCACCCCAAACCATGTGGACTGCAACAACTCATATCCACCCTGTTCATCCAAAGCCCCTATGAATGCAATCTGACAAAATCTCAAAGGCCCTAATTAATGATTCTGGGGAAAACCTATATCAGAGAATGGAGACCTGCTATAGCAAACAACCAGAAACTCACCATTTACTAATAATTGGAGGGAATACAATCTGGCCTCATACCTGGAGCTACTAGAAGACCCCAAGGACAGACAAATCCTGAGCCGCTACAGACTGAGCGCCCACAGCTTGGAAATCGAATCAGGATGGCATAGACAGACCTACAAGCCCAGGGAGAGTAGACTGTGCCAGCATTGTGACCAGGGGACTCTGGAAGATGAGGTCCACTTCCTCCTGCAGTGCCCCAAGTACTCCACACTGAAGGACACTCACTTCCAGAGACTCTCTGCTCTCATCCCGGACTTCACCTCTATAGAAGAGACAAGGAAACTCCACATCATACTGGGAGAAGGGGAGCCGGCGGTGAAAATAACTGCTCAATACGTCACAGAATGTCACAGACGGAGATGAGCAGGAGAGATCCCAGACTTATAAATCCCTAACACTGACTCTCCCCATCCCCTTTCACATTATCCCTTACCCCTGATAATGATCATGGACTTGCCCATATGTCCCACTACCCCCCCCCCAATCCCATATAACCTCCCCATGTGCTTTGGCAATGCTAAATTGTATTTGGTCCTGCCAGTAAAGCTCATTTGAATTGAATTAACAGTGGCTGCAAGATCCTGACCAGTGCTGAGGGAAACTGGTGCTAGATTTAAGTTTGTGGGTACTGGAAGGATAAATGGAGAGCAAGGAGGCCGGAAGAGTTAATTTTACCTTTTAGTTTCTTTTTTAGTGTCCCTTTCATTTTCATACCAGGTTTGGAATGCAGCCAATATTTTCGAAGTATATTGCGTAAGACCGAGGTTGACAAATCGCAGGAGCCAGGTCGCAATTGGTTCCTGGGCTTTTGTCAACCCGTTCAATGTAGGCACCGGGCGTGAAAAATCATCAAGGAGCGGATTTAAAAGCTAAACTTACTGATTTTCCCCTTCGCAAGCAGTGCCTCCGTGTATTCCCGCCCCCTTCCCCCAGTAGATTAGCTTCTGCTGTGAACATTCTCCCACATGCCCCTTTCCTTTGGCAATTGCCAATCTATGCTGAGGGGGCAGGGCTGTGTCTTGTGCACTCAATCTGTGAGCAGATATGAGCTGGCTGACTTCACTACAGCTAATCTGTATAGCCGCATGTCTGATCCTTTGATCAGATGCTCAGAAGGGAGACAGTAGGCAACTGGAACTGTTTGTATGGGGAGGGGGAGCTGCTGGTAATGCATATGAGAGCTGGCAGTGGGAGAGTGCCTTCTCTGCCACTGTCGGCTGTCCCTCCTCTCTGCCACTGTCGGCTGTCCCTCATCTCTGCCACTGTCAGCTGTCCCTCCTCTCCTTCCCCACCTCTCTCTCCTTCCCCACCTCTCTCTCCTTCCCTCTCTCTCTCCTTCCCCCTCTCTCTCCTCCCCATCTTTCTCTCCTCCATCTTTCTCTCCTCCATCTTTCTCTCTCCCCATCTTTCTCTCCTCCCCCATCTCTTTCTCTCCTCCCCATCTTTCTCTCCTCCCATCTTTCTCTCCTCCCCCATCTTTCTCTCCCCCATCTTTCTCTCCTCCCCATCTTTCTCTCCTCCCCCATCTTTCTCTCCTCCCCCATCTTTCCTCTCCTCCCCATCTTTCTCCTCCCCCATCTTTCTCTCTCCTCCCCCATCTCTTTCTCTCCTCCCCCATCTCTTTCTCTCCTCCCCCATCTCTTTTCTCTCCTCCCATCTCTTTCTCTCCCTCCCATCTTTCTCTCCCTCCCATCTTTCTCTCCCCTCCCCCCATCTTTCTCCCCTCCCCCATCTTTCTCCCCTCCCCCATCTTTCTCCCCTCCCCCCATCTTTCTCCCCTCCCCCCATCTTTCTCCCCTCCCCCATCTTTCTCCCCTCCCCCCATCTTTCTCCCCTCCCCCCATCTTTCTCCCCTCCCCCCATCTTTCTCCCCTCCCCCCATCTCTTTTTCTCTCCTTCCCTCCCCCCCCATCTCTTTTTCTCTCCTTCCCTCCCTCCCCCCATCTCTTTTTCTCTCTTCCCTCCCCCCCATCTCTTTTTCTCTCTTCCCTCCCCCCCATCTCTTTTTCTCTCCTTCCCTCCCCCCTCATCTCTTTTTCTCTCTTCCCTCCCCCCCCATCTCTTTTTCTCTCCTTCCCTCCCCCCCATCTCTTTTTCTCTCCTTCCCTCCCCCCCATCTCTTTTTCTCTCCTTCCCTCCCCCCCCATCTCTCTTTCTCTCCTTCCCTCCCCCCCCATCTCTCTTTCTCTCCTTCCCTCCCCCCCCATCTCTCTTTCTCTTATCAGTATGTGTTTCTGTGATACTGAAACACACAGCACAGTACAAGTTGTATTGCTGTGGAGCTCTGTGATACAGTAATGCAGTGTGTATGAGCGTATCGTAGAGCACCACAGCAATAAAGCTCACAGTAATGTGCTATGTGAGCGTAAAACAGAGCTACACAGTAATGTAAGGTGTATGAGCATGGGTTTTATTGCTGTGGAGCTCTGATACAGTCACAGTAAACATAACTGAGTTTTATTGCAGTGGCGCTTCAAAGCCGCAGTACTATTGTCTGACATTTGCAGCGCACACTGTCAACAATACTATAATTTACAGGCATCCCTATAGTTTATGGAGGACTGCCTGAGTGATGGGAGTTGTAGGCACTGTTCTGCAAGTGTCCTATCAGACAATAGATAGGAGTTATGTTTTGAGAGACTTATGCTCATTTGGGGGGGGGGGGGTTGTGCGCAAAAGGGAGTATCTGACCTGGTCCCTAATACTCCAGGTACGCCTCTGCTCTCCTCCCCGCTAGTCCCCGCGCGCAGTGCTGGAGTCAAGCAGGGAGGTGACAAGAGTTGCACACCATGTTACACGTTACAAAACCAACACTTTTTTTTTTTTGTAAATACATTTTTTATTTTCAAGAGAAAATTATGCTTACAATCAGAAAAATATACCACAAACATTATAAAAGAAAAAAAAGGGGGGGTTGCCCAAAAGCGGAGCGGAAGAGGGGAGAGAAAAAGGGAGTTAGAGAATGACATGGTGAAGATGAGAAGGAAATGGAAAATCATTGAAACAATCAGAATCTATATCACAGTACAACACCTCAGTCACTAAACGGTATGCCTGCCAAGAATCCAGCCTCATGATCTAAAACAAATTCTCACTCCATACCCCATGTGTTCCAACCATGGGGTACATATTTTGTGATAGGACAGAAGAGTGTCGTGTTATAGCTGGGAGTTCATCCATAATTTGTACGTCCCGAATTTTAGGGTATATCTTCGCAAAAGGAGGGACTTGTGGGTAGTTCCAGAACTCCTCCAAGACCCTACGAGCTGCCAGGGTGATTTTTGACAATTTATTTTCGTGCCACGACAGATCTGATAGTGGCCTGGAAAGCAAGTAGGCCCATGGGTTCAATTCCGTCTCCTGTGGTAGGATCACCTGGAGCAGGGTGTGGGTCTCATCCCAGAAGCTCTGCACCTTAGGGAAAGTCCACCACATTTGATTGTACGTGCCGCGAAGACCACAGCCCCTCCAGCAGAGGTCCGGCGTCCCTGGGGACATGTGAGAAATTTGTGTCGATGTAGTGTACCACCTGAAAATCGTCTTTATAAGCTGCTCCTGGGGCGTTGTGCAAATAGATACGCTTTTCATTGCCTCCCAGATGTCTCCCCAGTCTTCAGGATCCAAAGTCACTCCTAGGTCCTATTCCCAGGCTTGAATGTATTGTAGTTCTTTCCAGTCCACCAATGTCATTATTTTCCGATACAGTGTGGAGATGAGACCTTTAGGATAGGAGCCTTGAAGGCACAGGGCTTCAAAATAAGAAGTGAGCGCTGCTGACTTGGTGGGAGGTCTCCTAGCAAACGCCCGTAATTGCAGGAAGGAGAGCTCGTGCGTTACCAGAGTTTGTGAAAGGGGGTACATCCATGGATTGAACCAATGCGCCTATAGGGTAGAAGTGGCAAATTCTGGAGATTTGTGAGCCCATCCAGTCAGCCTCTTGAGAGGAAGTCAAACCTGGGAGAAAGTCCTTATTCCTGAGCACTGGCGTGAGCGGGGATAGAAAGGAGGTCGCATTTCGTAGCCAGTTTATCACATAGTTTAAACGAGTTCGCAATAGCCGGTCAAGTTTTCAATAAGGGACCGTGCTTTTGAGGAAGCCAAATCCAAAAATGGAAAGGGACCTCATGTACCCCGAACACCCCCAAGTCCAACCATTGTGTAGTTAACGGGGAATGCCATAATAGTAAGAGGTCAAGCAAGGCAGTCCCAGTCCACCAGCCTCCTTGGGCCTATACAACGTGGCTCTAGCAGTACGGTCCTGCCTGCCCTTCCAAGTCGTGAATATGGCCAGAGTCCACTGCCGTCAGAACAGCCTGGAAGAAATACAATACATGCGGCAAGACATTCATCTTAATACAATATATACGACCCACCCAGGATATCATGTACTGGACCCAGCATTCTAGATCCCTTTTGATTTGTGCCGTATCATTCTCTCTGTAGAGAGTATGTGTTTCATTAGTTAAGGTGATGCCTAGCTATTTAAAAGATTTACAGAACTTAATAGGGAAGTCACGGCTAAGGGCGTCGGTGGTTGTCTGAGACCCATATATGGTGAAGGCTTCCGATTTCGAGACATTGATTCTATAGCTCGAGAGGCGAGCATAATCTTCGAGGCAAGAGCATAGTCGGGGTAGGGAAACCAGGGGATGAGTCAAGGATAAAAGTGGATCGAACACTCGGCCCGTGAATATCAGAAGTTGCCCTAATGTGTTGACGTAGGGGTTCCAAATATATGGCAAATGGGACAGGGGAGAGGGGGCAGCCCTGTCTTGTCCCATTGGAGACGTGAATGGAACCGGATCCACTACAGGAAGGATGATTTCGGCCAAAGGGGAGGAATATAGAGCTTTATTGGCCTTGAGAAAAGCTGTCGGCATGCCTATGTGTTGTAGGCGAGAAAAAAGAAACGGACATTCCGCCCTGTCTAATGCCTTCTCTGTGTCCAATGATCGAAACAGAGAAGACGTCCATTTCTGAGGCTCACCACACCAAGTCCGCCGTCGTTCGTGTGTCTTGCTTGTCTATTGGGCATAAAACCTACTTGATCAGAATGTATAAGAGGTGGGATTATCGGGTCAAATCAGAGAGCAAGGACTTTGGCAAATAATCTCAAATCCGTGTTAATGAAGGAAATGGGACGGTAGTTTTCAGTAAGTTGGGGGTCCTTCCCAGGTTTTGGAAGCAAAACTATAGATGCTAGTAAGGATTTGGGGGGGGGAGTTCGCCTTTCAGAAGGGCATTAAATGACTTCAGAGGGAGGCATCAAGATTTTAGGGAAATGTCTTATAATAAATATACGTTAGACCGTCAGAGCCAGGGGCCTTATGTGGTTTCATGATACTCAGGGCCTTCTGCAACTCCTAAATCACCGGTGTATCAAGGGCCGCCGCTTGGCTTTCCGATAAAGAGGGCAGTGAGGCCCATGTTAAATAATTGTCAAGGTCTGGTCTTCCAATGAGTGGGAGGGCGTGTGATTATAAAGTGTTTAGAAGTATCTGGTAAAAGTAGCTCGTATTGCTGTCGGGGGTATGGGGAGGGCCAAATCCATTTTTGAAGGAGTGTAATCATCTGTGTGTGGGGACGAAGCTTAATCAAGCGCGCTAAGAGCGTATCCATTTTATTAGCCCTCTCATAATATCGTCTCTTGGACCATAAGAGGGAATGCTGTACACAAGGTTTGGGAGTGTGTTTATGGGAATTTTTGACCATTCTTCCAGAATCGCATTTGTGAGGTCACACACTGATGTTGGACAAGAAGGCCTTGCTCTCAGTCTCTGCTCTAAGAACACCACCTTTGGGATGAATATCTGGTTGAGGTCAGGACTCTGTGCAGGCCAGTCAAGTTCATCCACACCAGACTCTGTCATCCATGTCTTTATGGACCTTGCTTTGTGCACTGGTGCACAGTCATGTTGGAAGAGGAAGGGGCCAACTCCAAACTGTTCCCACAAAGTTGGGAGCATGGAATTGTCCAAAATGTCTTGGTATGCTGAAGCAGAGTTCCTTTCACTGGAACCAAGGGGCCAAGGCCAGCTCCTGAAAAACCCCACACCATAATCCCCCCTCCACCAAACTTTACACTTGGCACAATGCAGTCAGAGAAGTACCGTTCTCCTGGCAACTGCCAAACCCAGACTCGTCCATCAGATTGCCAGATGGAGAAGCACGATTTGTCACTCCAGAGAACGCGTCTCCACTGCTCTAGAGTCCAGTGGCGGCGTGCTTTACACCACTGCATCCGACGCTTTGCATTGCACTTGATGATGTATGGCTTGGATGCAGCTGCTCGGCCATGGAAACCCATTCCATGATGCTCTCTGCACACTGTTCTTGAACTAATCTGAAGGCCACATGAAGTTTGGCGGTCTGTAGCGATTTGACTATGCAGAAAGTTGGCGACCTCTTCGCACTATGCGCCTCAGCATCCGCTGACCCCGCTCCATCAGTTTATGTGGCCTACCACTTCGTGACTGAGTTGCTGTCATTCCCAAACACTTCCACGTTATTATAATACAGTTGACTGTGGAATATTTAGGAGTGAGGAAATTTTACGACAGGATGCCACCTGTGCAACAAATCCAATCACAGTTCCACGCTGGAATTTACTGAGCTCCTGAGAGCGACCCAGTCTGCATGCCTAGGTGCTTGATTTTTATACGCCTGTGGCCATGGAAGTGATTGGAACACTTTATTTGGATGGGTGAGCGAATACTTTTGGCAATATAATGTATTAGAACTAGGAAAGCTACAAATGGTCTTGCACTCCAGTCTGGTTTCCGCTCATTGTTAATTGTTATACATAGTGCTATGGATCCTGGAATCTGTTTTTTTTTTTTTTTTTTGAGAATGGATTTTACCAGGAAGGATACACTAAGATTTCTCTTGTTTTCAAGTACATCCTGGGTGGCGAGCATGTACCGTTAGGTGTCTTGCCCAAGGACACTTACTGGAGAGGTTGCTCGCTGGGATCGAACCCATGACTCCACAGGCTCTCTCCATGCAGAGCAGCGACATTACCTCTACTCCACCCAGCCGGTTTCTTCTCATGGTGAGGGTTAAGCTAGTTTAGGTTCTGTGTCTGTGAGAATTAAAGTCAGTAAAATCTGATAGATTATTTCTATATATTGGGCTTATAAAATGCATTGTAACGCAACCCCAGCAACTTCAAGTGTTAAATCTTCAGTTTTAAAGGGACATGTATCCCTTGCAATTACCTAGAAAATACTCTCCTTCAGTAGCATTGTAACTGAATGAGACAGCGGTCTGATAGAATAAAATCCATAAATTTAGGTGCATGGGACCGGCAGGGTAAGTATAAGTAATGTATAGCTTTTATTTTATTCTTTTTATACTCTGAACAGAAACCTCCATGCTTCCCTGAGACACACACAGGCTAATCCAGAGTATAAAATGGCTTGTGTATTAAAAGTTTAAAGAAAAAGTATATATAAAAAATGTAAAAGCACAACACCCATTCGCTTCTGTAACCCTGTGTCTAATGCAGAGTTATGCCTCTCAGCTTTTTCCTGTTAACCTTCTTGGGCTCCTTAAGACCTACGTACATGTACAACTAATGGCAGCCTGCCCTACCCAGGATAAGCTATCATATCTTATCCTGGGTACCATATCTTCTCCTTCCAAGCGGTGGCTGTCTTTAACCCCTTGGGGGCTGGATCATGATTCGGCGCTAGATCGTGGTCCTCTCCCGGAGCTGGCTGACATCTTGGATGTCGGCCAAGCTTCTGGGATCTCCCCCTGCCTACTGGCGTCATAGCGTTTACCCCTAGCTGCCACCTATTGTGGTGATTGGGGGGTTTATTGGAACCCCCCCCCCCCCATCTCCTGATCCATGGCAGCTAGGGATTAATGTCTGGTATCATTGGAACGGCCAGAGCATGGCCATTCCAATGATGCCAAAAATGACCATGTTATACGTAAACAAAAAAGATTAAATAAGATATAAAAATGTAAAATTTTTATTAATGCAGCAATATTGTTCCCATTTCAATTATATGAACAATGCTGCTGCACTAATGATTTTTTCTATGGGGCCTTTTGCTAAAAATCAAGTAACGTGTCCCCATGTCTAATTTTTTTTTTTTTTTTTTTTACAAGCGCACACCATAGAAAATATAACCGCAAAGGCTCGCATGATAATAAAATGTGAATCAAAACAACACTTTAGACAATTCAAATTTTATCGCGTTTTTTTTTTTTTGTTCTGTTCTAATATTCAGGCAGGACATGACGTATACATATAATATGAATCTGCCAGAAAGAACGATATATAATTTGTCTGGGTCGTATAGTAAAACGAGACTTCAAATCGCATTTAAACATGTTGAGCGAAACCGGTACAATTGAGCTCAGCACACGGGTGAAATTAATCAGCTGCAAAAAGGTTAAACACTTCACACCCTGATCACTTCACAAAGCCTGACCACATTACTATGATAAAGTGCCCCCCATCTTCTTGCCCTGCTTTGCATGCTGACATCAACTTGTGTATCAGCGTGCTCGTCGCAGTGTTCATTCGGGGAGAAGGCAGACGTGGTTTTTTTTTTATGTATAATCTGTTAATTTTGGAAGAAAGTCATCACAAGCACTTAGATGGCCTCGCAGGGCCAAAACTTGTCATCTGGAAAGAGTGGGAAATGGTCGCGCAGGACCAAAACACGTCATCGCAAAGGAACACTGCATAAAAATAGTAGGCATAAAGTCAGCAAAAAAGTTACATAGACAGGTCAGCGTGAAATCATCTCAGGAAACCTAACACAAAAAACCCCCAATAATAATAATCATCTCAGCGTATATAACTAATAGCAGTCAACCAAGGAAAATAAATGCACCTCTTTGAATTCAGGAGATTCTGCATATCATAAGCTGGGGGGGCAAGGGTGAGCTGAAAGAGGTGGGGAAGATGACAAAGACAAAAATGGTGCTGACCCACAAGTCCAAGGACCTGTGGGAGGCCGTGGGAGAAGGCTTGCACCAGGCCCGTGAACTCAGTGGGCCAGCATGACACTAGGCCACTGTGGCGTTCACCGAGAAAACCCGAAGTGCCAACCAAAAAAGGGGGAGTAATAAAACCAAAGTAAAAACAAGGGAGACCTACAGAAGGCTTCGTAGCACTGTAGATAATCAAAAGAGAGTCCTCAAAAATATTTCAAAATGAAAAAACAGGACTCAGCAGGTAGAAATAAAACATCTGTAAAGAAAATAGTGTTAAATGATCAAAAGGAGAAAAAAAAAAAGTCGCAACAGCCAGCATCTCAAAATGGAGAGTCTCGTACTGCAGGCAGGGCGCCGTTGGGTAGGTCAGGATTGGCAGCACACGGAGGCCTCTCAACGGGGGAGACGCTCGCAGCTGCATTAGTGGCCAGGTCGCATAGGAACGTCTGTCGCCGGCATCCGGGGTAAGAGCTGCTAGTAGCTCTGCCGTCAAAGACGAGGTGAAGGTCTCAGGAGGGAGCAATATCTTGGCCGGCACGGGGGAGCACTCAATCTCCACCGGGGTCCAACAGCGCCGTGGCTGACATCATGCCGTCCAGCTTTCCACAGCCGTTGTCATACAGGATCGCCCTCGAGGGCCCAGACTCCCGAGTCAGAACATCAGGCAGATCGCTACTCCCGGCACTGCTCCCCAGGGCTGCGTCCTCAGTCGAGCAGGCCGCAGCAGCACTCCGTCCCGCAATACCTCAGGACTTCTGTGATGCTCCGCATGTAGCCTCGCGTTAGCGAACGGTTATCCTCTCCCACCTCAGTCAGCAGGCTCTCAAGGCTTAGAAGCGCTGCCTCCAGGCCAGACACTGGGGGAAGCGACAGGACATCCGCACGCAACCTATATCCGCTCCCTCCACCAGGTCAGCTGCTGGACGACAGGGGCCCTCCGTTGCCACAGCCTTCTTCCAAGTAAGCAGTAGGGGTGTCGCAGTGCATGGTGAGGCCCTCATATGTGTGCTGAAAGTATCCGCCAGCCGGGGAGTACCCAGGGCTCCCGGTCCAGGACTCCGCCTGGAGATAGGCCCCAAGATGGCCGCCGGCATTTCACAACGACCACAAATCCATAGTCTCTGGTCTGGGGGGGGCGGCACGAACGGGCCCCAGACATCACTACTCGGTGGCTAGCTGCTCCGTGTTCCTGGGAAGCAAATTCAGCGGTTCAAGTCATCTAGGGAACCCAGAGAGAGATGGGTCGGAGCTCCAGAGACACGTCCTCTCTCATCCACAGCCAGTCACGCCCCCCGGCAGGCGTGGGTTTGAGCTGCACCCGCATTGTGCATGTACATACCAAAATTATGTACACTATGCAAATTGCATAAGAAAAAAGAGGGGGGGACTGGTTGGTGTGTGGTGTGGTTTTTATTTTATTTATTTTAAAGATCACAGTATTGGAGTATTATTGTTTTTTATTATTATGCCAGCATATTCCGCAGCACTGTAGAATGTGCACAATATAGACAGGGTTACAATATATTGAACAATTGACAAATCAGTACAGGAGGAAACGAGGGCCCTATTCCCGCGGGAACTCACAATCTAGAAGGGTTGGGGGTGGAAACAGGAGGAGAGGATTGCAAAGTGAGCGAAGTGGACTGTTTGGGTCAGTGAGGTGTATCCGTGAATTGGTAGGTTTCCCTAAATAGGAATGTCTTAAGGGAGCGTTTGAAGGAAGGGAAGCTAGAAGAAAGTCTGACCATATGAGGGAGAGGGTCCCAGAGGATGGGGGCAGCGTGTGAGAAATCCTGTAGTCTATCATGGAAAGAGGTGATGCTTGGAGAAGCTATGCACAGGTCACTGTTTGACCTTAGGGAGCAGGCTGGGGTGGATTTGGTGATTAGTGAGGACAGGTAATGGGGAGCAGAATTGGTGTGCAATTCTAATGCATGTACTCGGAGGCTCCTATTTGCATTTCTCCCTTTTATTGCACCAACCGCAGCAAAGGTTAACTTTGGAAAAAATGTAACAGGAGAAAAAACAACCCCTCCCCAGCATGGGGAGGCCCTCCCATAGTCCTTGTCCCGCCCCAATCCTACGTTCAAGTAAGCACTGCGGGAGCTTCCTCTTCCTTTGCTGCTCCCGCAGCGGCAACATCGTGTACTAGATAAGTATACCGGCGCTAGCGCTGAATTGTCTGTCCCTCATCTCGATTTTCTATCAACCTATTATTGTTATTACTTTACTCTGCGTCCCTGCTCCTGGTCATAGCCGTGGACGGTGATCTGTTTTTTCCTCCCCTCTGGCGGCGAGCCGTTACCTGCCGTCGGGGGTGGCCTCTTCACTTTGTCTCTTGTGCCTGTCGCGCTGCCCTGCTACCGCTCACTTATACCCAGCTCCGAGAACCAGATTTCCCCAGCTGCCTGCTAAGCTCCCCGCTTGCGTGCGGCTTTCAGCCGGTCTGTAGCTCCGCCCCCTCACGTAGCCGATTCTCGCGCGATTCACGGCCGCCATCTTGGGGAATTCTGCGTGCGCTCACTGCCCTCACGAGCTCCACGTGGTTTTGCAGCTCAGCTCCGTTCCAGGCACCATGTCTCTCTCCAAACAGAGCGCATCCAGCCCCGCACGGTCTGATAATGCCTCCGAATCCAGCTCTATGCGCACACGCTCTGTGGATCATAAATCCCGCAAACAGATGTCAAGAACGGAGATGCGTCTCCAGCGGCTGCAGGCTTCCATTCGAGAAAGTGGACCGTGCGAGATTACGGGCGGAATGCCCTAGACCCACCACCACGGGTTAGACGTGCCTGACCCCCGTGGTGGGTAAGAGTTTCCAAAAATACACCGGCAGGCGCGGTTGGTCAGCCAAAAAAGGCATTGACCGTGTCCTAAAAAGTTGTCAGGACTAAGTGCTGGATGTTGCAGGCCCTATCGTCCGCATCTTTGAGTTGGTGGAGGAGGCCAAGACTTGAGATCTGTTCTTAGATCCCAAGCAAGTGGGCGAGTGGCTGCAGCGTGCGTTTTGCCTCCTGGGGAATGCCAACATCGCTATTTCTGCTGAACGCAGGAAAAGTATTCTATTAAACGTTGACTCCGGTCTGGTTGACCTGGCCACTAATGATTTGGGTGCGATTGCCTAGGGCATGCTTTTTGGCAAACCTTTCTTAAAATACATGGGCGAATACACCCAGGCTTTCCAGTCCATAGACAAGTCTGATTCAACAATGAAACGCATATTCGCCAACAAGAAGCAAGTTTTTGGTAGAGCCGGCAGCTACAGGGGTCACGCTGCCGGCCGAGTGGGCTATAGCGCCTCCCGCAATGCTCAAGGCCCCACTGCTGCAAACACCTCCTCCTAATAACACCGGTTCCGCTGGTCCGGTCCTGTAGACGAGAGACGGTCCCTGGCTTGGCAGAGGCTACCGAGGCGGCAGAGGTTCCTCCTCCTCCCGATGAGGAGCAGGTATGTCCTTATCAGATTATTCCTTCTTCCCAAGTGGGGGGCTGCCTCCGTCTTTTTTCCCGCGGGTGGGCCATTGCTCCCTATGCTCTCTGGCCCGTATGGTCGGACTCCTTGCAGCGGCAAGATTGGCGATTTCCCCCGGGTCTGCTTCACTACAGGGCCCTCCAATTCTTGAAGGCCTGTTCTCTCCGGTCCGGTCGGGACTACACAAACAGAATCGCCCTCACTCCGGATGCGGTTGTAGACCTCCGATGGTGGCTCCTCAACATAGTACGCTGGAACGGAAAGCCGATCCGTTTGCCACCTCCCTCCATGGTGGACTCCGCCTGCAAGACCGGTTGGGGTGCCCGCTGCAGCTCAGATGAGACGGGCGGTCGCTGGTCACCAGAAGAAGCAGAATATCACATCAGTGCTTTGGGACTCCTGGCCGGTCTGTTTGCCCTCCAGTGCTTCACGAAGCAACGTCGGCCGGACAGCGTTCTTCTGAGGATGGACAACGTGTCCAGTGTACGTTACGTTACGTTACGTCAGGCCCACGATCACCAAAGCTGACATCCCTCGCCCAGAGGTTTTGGGAGTTCTGCTTCCGCATGAACATGTCTGTACAGGCTCAGTTCCTCCCCGGCCTCCTGAATCAAGTGGCAGACTGGAACTCGAGACACCTCTCGGACTCCAGGGACTGGCGGCTACATCCATCCATCTTCTCCGTGCTTTCCTGCACCTGGGGTCCGTTCGACATGGACCTCTTCGCCTCCCGCCTCGACACTCACCTCCCGGTATTCTTCAGTTGGCGCCCGGATCCAGAAACCCTGGCAACGGATGCTTTCCTGCAAACGTGGTCAACTGCCCGTCCGTACGTGTTTCCCCCGTTTTCCATGATTGCCCGCTGTCTCCTTCATGTTCGACGCCATCGAGTGCAGATGATCCTCATCACCCTGTATTGGACTTCGCAGTCGTGGTTTCCCACCCTGCTTGGCATGGCGATGGATGCCCTGCGGTTGCTCCCACTATCCCGGACCCTCCTCCTAGATCCGTCAGACCAACCACACCCGTTAATTCTGGCAGACAGGCTGCAGCTATTGGCATGGTTGATCTCTGGCAACCCCGCGGACCCACAGGCGTTTCGGACCGCACTGCAGACCTCCTCCTCCAATCCTGGGCCCCAGGGACCCGATCTTCTTACCGCGTAGCCGGGGACAAATGGACTGCTTGGTGTATGGGGAGGAGTTGGGATCCCTTTACGGCCCCTCTGAACGTGGTTCTAGATTTTTTTTTGTCACCGTTCAGTTCGATGAGGGGAAGGCCTACCGGTCGGTCAACGTAATTCGTTCGGCCTTGTTGGCTGGCCATGCGGGCCTTTCGTGGGTGCCTATTGGGAACCATCCATTGGTTTGTCGGCTTTTACGCAGCATGCGTCTTGCTAGACCACCTGCTCCCCGCTACACATCCACATGAGATGTTACTCTAGTTCTGTCCCTCTTGTGCTCCTGGCAAGATAATGACTTGTTATCCCTCAGGGCTCTTTCTGCCAAATTAATCATGCTGTTCTGTTTAGTAGCTTGTAAGCGCGTTAGTGATGTTCGCTCTCTGGATTTTGGGGCTCGGTCTTTTGTGCCCAAAGGTGTGCGATTCATATTTTGCACCGCACAAAGACTTCCTTGACCTCTGTCCTTTTTCCCGCTTTTCCTGCCAAACCCCTCCTGTATCCGGTACGTTGTCTCCGGGCCTACGAGTCCTGTACGGCCCCTTTCCTTTCCCTTCCAGATTCGCCCCTGTTATTATCCTTTTGTCCTCCCCATCGACCGTTGGTTTCTGCTACTCTTGCACGCTGGCTGCGCTGGCTTATGGAGTTGGCGGGAGTCGACATCACCTGCTTTGGGGCTCATTTGGTACGTAGTGCTGTGGCCTCCAGGGCAGTGTCTGTGGGCTGTCGCCTTGAGGACATTATGCGAGCGGCCGACTGGTCTAGAGAATCCATTTTCCGCACATACTATTTTAAACCTATTGCGGCAATGTCGGATGCTGTCTTAGGATGGTGTTGAGCTTGCAAATAGGAGCCTCCGAGTACATGCATTAGAATTCATAAATTTTCCTATTAACATGACAGTTTTAAATTCTAATAATGACTCGGAGGCAAGTATTTCCCACCCTTCCCTCCCTGTTTCCTGTCCTGTCCTGCACACACCCACCTATGATATTAACATTCACAACTATGTTTTTAAATTTCACACACTGTGCATGCGTAGTATCTTTATTCACACACTTAGCGCTGCTGTCGGTGTGTCTGTTTGTGTGGGTGTCTGCTACTGGACGTGCCATGTTGGTGTATACACCCTGTTACGGCTCCGCCTCTAATTCCATTCCGTGTCCCTTCCGGTCTTTCAGCGTCCCAAGTGGATTTACGTCTTCTAGTTGTGCCTGATGCCTTCGGAGCCGGTTCCCGTTAATTGTTGAAGCTGGTCCGTCCTAGTTGGCTTTTGTTGCCTTGTCGCAGGCTCGGAAGAGGAAGTGGATGCTCCCGAAGTGCTTACTTGAACTTGGGATTGGGGCGGGACAAGGACTATGGGAGGGCCTCCCCATGCTGGGGAGGGGTTGTTGTTTTTTCTTCTGTTACATTTTTTCCAAAGTTAACCCTTTGCTGCTGTTGGTGCAATAAAGGGAGAAATGCAAATACTTGCCTCCGAGTCATTATTAGAATTTAAACTTTCCGTCATGTTAATAGGAAAATTTATGAATTGTCCTCTCTGTTGCTACATCGGTTACATCAGGAAGTTGACCAAATATCTTGTTACATCTCTTGGTATACTGGGGTGGAGTACTGAGTGTCAGTGTCAATGGTTGCATTAAAATGTTTTTTTTCCTTTTTTCTCTTAAGGTTTGCACATACCAAGCCACTGAAGCAAGAACTGATGGGAGATGTTTCCAGTGCCAAAATCTGTCCCTCTGAGGTCCCAATGGAAAATAACTGCAAAGCAGCTGATCTCGCAGTTTGTGACTTGCCTTCGTTCTCTAAAGCTGAAGACTGGGTTAATGCTGCAGAGTTTGTGCCAGGGCAGCTCTATCGTGGACGTGGTAATATTTTGGGTGGTGGGAAATTCTAGTGCACAAAACTGGGTTTTCCCTACTTTTATTCTGCAATTATTATTTTTTTGGATCTTTTTTTTTCTTCTTCATATCTCAAGTCTTTTTTAGACGTTTATGAATTTCTTTCAAACCTCTTCCTAGAGTTTGTACATTATATATCTGCAGGCTCTTTGTTTCTGAGTTCACATAAAGTCTTTACATCTTTTTAATTCTCTGCAACCTTTAATTGGAGTGAAGACAGAACATTATCAGCCGGCAAACTTGTGTTGACAAATGCATTGTCTGCAACAACTTTATTCCATTATATAGCAGCTCCATAATCTGTAACATCTCGATGTGAGATATTCTTCGCTTGAGTTGCTATGTTATCCTGCTACATATCACTTAATTATAATTAACTTTTTGCCCATAAATGTGATGTTAACAGGTGCTTAAGATATGTGTGTGTAATATGTGTGTGTGTGTGTGCATATATATACGTGCATATATATGCGTGTGTGTGTAATTCTTCAAGTTCCTATTGCGTCTGTAACAGATCAAAGGTGGCTGTTGAAAAACAGAAGGTAAACTGGGATCATTTTGAAGGATACTCCAATTATTCTTTACACATTTAGCGAATTGTGGAGATCTAGTATGACAGGTCTGCGCGAACACTAGTCTTTAGAGTCCGGCACTTCAGAAACTTTGAGAGGCTGATTGCAAAGCTCTATCCAGGACAGTTTTAGAGTACCCACTCTGCAGAAATCGGTTGAACATGTCGTTCAATTGAATTTGACAGACTTCCTCAGAGGAATTGCAACGAAAAACTCTCATAAATTGCGATACAGGCAACGAACTAATCCGATGAGAAGGGTGGAAACTACTCGAGTGGAGAAGCGTGTTTCGTGCTGTGTCCTTTCGAAAAAGATATATATATATATATCTACACACACACATGCACACACATATACATATATCTTCATCTAAGTCACAACAATTTGAAAAACATAGTCTGCTTAAAATAATACAACAGAAACATTATATGTTTTCATGTGTTTATTGAAAATAACATGTAAACATTCACAGTGCATCCAATAATATCACACTGATTGGACTCAAGGTTTGCTCACTCCGGGCTCCAATTAGCTCTTGGAGAAGTCATTAGGCTAGGGGTTCACATACTTTTTCCACCCTGCTCTGTGAATGTTTACATGTTCTGTTCAATAAAAACATGAAAACATATGTTTGTGTTGTATTATTTTAAGCAGACTGTGTTTTTCAAATTGTTGTGACTTAGATGAAGATTAGAGCACATTTTATGACCAATTCATGCAAAACTCCACGTAATACCACAGGATTCACATACTTCTTCTTGCCACTGATCTATAGATCAGTGGCAAGAAAAAGTATGTGAACCCTGTGGGATTACGTGGAGTTTTGCATGAAGGATACATTGAGATTTCTCTCGTTTTCAAGTATGTCCTGGGTTCAAGTGTGTGTATATATATATATATATATACACACACATATATATACACACACACTTGAACCCAGGACATACTTGAAAACTTGTGTGTATATATATATATATATATATATATATATATCTCCACAGCGAGCACGCCAGCACTCCAGGGATTTCCAAAATGATTTATTGGTTCATAAAATTCGATGTTTCGGCTCCTAATGCGGAGCCTTCATCAGGACAGACATGTACAAACAAGCACAAGACATAGACATAACACTTACCAACAATGATAATTCCAATTGATCTCCACCCGGTGTGTAGTGATTCCGGCGTGTTCGCCTGACCAGTGCGCATGCATCAATACCCGGCGCCGATCAGTGACCTCACATTCGTTGCCATAGCAAGCATAGTGTTTGCCAAGGACGCGATACACTGACCTATCCAGAACCATGGTCCCACCAAGCCCAGGGGTGATAATTGGAAAAGACTCTAGAAACACATACTACCACCTTATAACATTAATCATAAGTTTAAAAACAATATGCTACAGTCACTACATGCCCATATCTCAATGTTGATAACCTTTTATCCAGTTGCCTGGATAGTCCCATACATATTATTATTATGTTTATCCAATTATATCCCTCCAGGATTTCCCATGATTATATAAACGCTGAGTATACATTTCTTAATTATATCACATTTCTCATTAAGGCCCTGCGGATATACCGTGTCTAACCTATGTATCCACTGTGCCTCTCTTTGGAGAAGTATCAATGCTCTGTCTCCCCCTCGTTTTAATGGCTTCATACACAGGACGGGGGCAACCCGCTAAACCGGGTTGTTTTTGCTGTGCCAATTGTGTTACCTGCAGCCATATGACGACAACGGGTTCCTTCCCTCATCCACATTCTGGGAAGAGGTACACCATTCGCCAACATATTACATGCACCACCGAATTTGTTGTCTATCTACTCACGTGTCCGTGCGGTCTTGTTTATATTGGCAAGACCGATAGACCCTTGCGTGATAGGATTCGGTGTCACCGTTCCTACATCACCGTTGCTTTTCGTGATAATAATTCCGAACAACCAGTTGCCAGACATTTTTTGGAAGCCAAACACCAGCTTACCACCTTACGAGTGGTTGCGATTGATCATGTGCCCCCCTTCCACGAGGGGGTGATCGCTCACGTGCTTTGTTGCAATGTGAGACGTTTTGGATTAAACCTCTTGATACACTATCCCCTAGAGGATTAAATGATTACATTTCTTACACTTCATTTCTTAAATCTAGATAGTATCATCATATCCTAATATAATCGTTTATTGTTTATTTTTCTGAACTAACTATTGTCGTCCAGTGATAATGATTGTGTGCTTTTCTCTTTCTTTGCTTTGTTTGTAGATTACACAGCATGTGTACGTTTTTGTGTGGTGCAGGTGTTATTGGTTATTCACAGTATGGCTATCTTATGAGAAGCACTGGCTTTGTTGATACTTTGTAATCAGATCATCTGTTCCCCTATACGTTACATTTTTTTGGACCCTTTTGCCTGCGGCTATCTCAGCTTTTTGGTCATAATATGCAGAGTCTGTCGTTCATTTCCAGTGTTATGTTGTTGTGTTCGCGCGACCTTCTCTCTGGTCTCACCCAGGTCCTTTTTGTTTTTATGTTGCCGTGGTTACCCGCGGCAGCAGGTTCAGTGTACACTCATGTCATTACTCCGCGTCTATCCCGGAAGTAGACGCCAGGTGCATTTGATTTGGCGTCCTGCGGGGCTTCCGCCGGTATTGGGTGAGTGCTCGAATAATGTTTAGTATAAATGTATGATATGTATGTTATGCCTGTATACCTTGATAAAGGCCCACCGGGGCCGAAACGTCGGTCAATGGACAGGTATTTTACCTTATACCAATAAAACTTTTTTCTTTTACTTAAATCCTGATGTGCTGCCTATGCTGTTGATTCTATATTCTTACCTATCGGGCATTTGGCACTCAGGTGTGTTGATTCCACTTTTGGCGTTTTCTTGGGTTCAATATTGGCATCTGTGTGTGTGTGTGTGTATGATGGAGAGAGCACTCCAGACAAACACATTCAAAAACCTGCAACAGCTCCATGCATGGGTACATAATACCAGCTTTTATAGATGTGTGTGTGTGTGTGTATATATATATATATATATATATATATATATATATTATATATATATATATATATATATATATATATATATATATATATATATATATATCCGAGATCCCGCAACACAGAGACTTAGTTGATGCAGACAAAATTGTCTTTATTCTTTCGACGTTTCAGTACACACAGGTACTTTCATCAGAATGTGTGTGTTTGTATATATATATATATATTAGGGATGCACCGATACCACTTTTTTAAGTACGAGTACCGATACTTTTGTTCAACTACTCACCGATACAAAGTACCGATACTTTTATTTTATGTCACGTGACGCTTTCCAATAAGAACAGACCTCATATAAAGCTCCCAGGTCTCATAGATAGGCCCCCCCCAGCTCATGGATCTGCCCCAGCTTGTGGATAATGCCCCCCCTCCGCTCATACTTACCTTCCTTTAGCGCCGCCGGGAAAGTCTTCGTGCGCGTGAGCTCCTTGGAAGGTCCCCAGCCGCGACCACGTGGGACCATGTGATCGCGGCTGGGGTCCTTCCAATGAGCGCACGCGCGGAAACTTTCCCGGGGTCGCTCAGGAAGGTAAGTATGAGCGGAGAGCAGCTGCAGGGCCTGTCCGACTGCTTTATCGGCATTCGGACAGGCCCTGCAGCTGCTCTCCTCACTTTGTTTATACTTACCTTCCTTAGCGACGCCGGGAAAGTTCCCGCGCGTGCGCTCGTTGGAAGGTCCCCAGCCGCGATCACATGGTCCCACTTGGTCGCGGCTGGGGGCCTTCCAAGGAGCGCGTGCGCGAAGACTTTCCCGGCGTCGCTAAAGGAAGGTATCAACAATACCAAAAGAGTGTGAAAATGTATCCCCAGGAGGTATAAAAAACTGCAGTTCACAGCACTCTCCACCAACGTGCTAAGGTATAGACATATAAGAAAAATAGAACATGCAGTACAATACAACCTTATAGATGGTCAGGTACTTTTGATGATACAGGATCTTCAAGGAAGTGCATAGACTCTAAAATAAGAGCATACACAAAACATAGCATAACACTGCCAGATATTTAATAAAACATAAAACCACAAAAAGAAGCCACTCACAAAATTAGTGGCACACAATGAATAAAAGTGTGCATAAGCGCATATTAAGCCGATTCGTTCAAATAGTCACCACAGCTGGAAAGACGTCGTCCTTAAGGTGTAGTCTCTGCGGGAGAGCCTGGCCAGGATACCACTCCGTGCTGAGAAGTCCAACTATCAGGTTCCACCTGATAGTTGGACTTCTCAGCACGGTGTGGTATCCTGGCCAGGCTCTCCCGCAGAGACTACACCTTAAGGACGACGTCTTTCCGGCTGTGGTGACTATTTGAACGAATCGGCTAAAGGGAGGTAAGTATAAAAAATGCGGAGAGCAGCTGCAGGGCCTGTCCGAATGCCGATAGAGCATTCGGGCAGCCGCCCCAGCCCCTCTGATGCCGGCAAGCCGGCTCAATGCCGGCTTCCGGTATCGGAAAAAAAAATATCGGGGGTACTGTACGAGTACCAAGTACTCCTGCAGTACCCGGTATCGGCACCGATATCGATACTAGTATCGGTACAACCCTAATATATATCACACACACACACATCCTGATGAAAGTACCTGTGTGTACTGAAACGTCGAAAAAATAAAGACAATTTTTTCTGCATCAACTAAGTCTCTGTGTTGCGGGATCTCGGATGTTTGCACACACACACACACACACACACACACACACACACACACACACACACACACACACACACACACACACACACACACACACACACGTATATGCAGTTGTGTTCAAAATTATTCAACCCCCACTGAAATTGAGTGTTTTGGCCAGTTTGACATTGATTTTGATCATTCAGTCATCTTGCGTACAATTAAATCAAAGAGGCACGTGTAGGTCAGACAAATATAACATAACATTTATAATGAAATAACCACAAATGTCTTTTCTGTGCTCACATCATTATCAGTTTTATTCAACCCCCAAGTGACATTCAATCTTAGTACAACATCGTTTTACAGTTATAACAGCTTTTAAACATGAAGCATAGCTTGACACAAGTGTCTTGCAGCGATCTACGGGTATCTTCGCCCATTCGTCATGGGCAAAAGCCTCCAGTTCGTCACATTCTTAGGCTTGTGCACTGCAACTGCTTTCTTTAAGTCCCACCAGAGGTTCTCAATCGGATTTAAGTCAGGTGACTGCGATGGCCACTCCAAAATGTTCCAGCCTTTAATCTGCAACCATGCTCTAGTGGACTTGGAGGTATGCTTGGGATCATTGTCCTGTTGAAAGGTCCAACGTCTCCCAAGCCTCAGGTTTGTGACGGACTGCATCACATTGTCATCCAATATCTCCTGGTACTGAAGAGAATTCATGGTACCTTGCACACGCTGAAGCTTCCCTGTACCTGCAGAAGCAAAACCGCACCAAAGCATGATTGACCCCCCGCCATGCTTCACAGTAGGCAAGGTGTTCTTTTCTTCATAGGCCTTGTTCTTCCTAATCCAAACATAGCGTTGATCCATGGGCCCAAACAGTTCTAATTTTGTTTCATCAGTCCACAGAACACTATCCCAAAACTTCTGTGGTTTTTCCACATGACTTTTGGCATACTGCAGTCGACTCTTCTTATTCTTTGGAGACAGCAAGGGGGTGCGCCTGGGAGTTCTGGCATGGAGGCCTTCATTAAACAGTGTGCGCCGT
>RXON01004659.1:0-11204 GCA_009667805.1 Leptobrachium leishanense | reverse complement strand
CGTAATTAGGTACATCCCAATTAGCCCACCTCCCGCTGACACGTTATTCTTCCCCACGTGGGTTAATACCTCCCATCATTAGCATAAACACAAAGAACATTCCACGTTTTAACTCTAAATTGATACACTTCATGTTAGTTTGACAGTATGTGATTTGTTTGTGCTGTCTTTCTCCGGCCAGCACCTCCCTCCCTGTTGGCTTTGTTTATTCAGATAGCCAGAGACCTGGTCTGGTTTCTGTGCTCCCTTTGTTCTCTGGCCCAGCGTCCTGACCTTGCTTCATTCATAAATCTCTCTGTGTCCCTTCTGCCAAGAGCTGGCCGGATCTTGCCTGGGTTTCTTGTTAGCTTTTCTAATCTACCACGCATTCCTTAAATTCTACGTGAGCTCAGCTCTTTTCTTCTAAATGAAATCTATTCTATTTACTTGGTGAACCAATATTCTGAACAAGATGGCTGCCTGGCTTATGGTAGCAACCATCTTTCAGCCTGGTTCTCCTTCAATACGGGGCGCTGTGCAGCGCCCTAACACCACAGAGACGCCAGAGCTGCTGGGTGAGCTCAGCGGTGAACTGGGTACCCTGATCGGACAGGATTTCTCTGGGAAACCCTACCCTCGTGAACACCCGGAGGAGCGCATCCACTACGGTGTCCGCCTGGATGTTGGCCAAGGCCACAGCCTCGGGGTACCAGGTGGCATAGTCCACCACGGTGAGTATATACCTCTTCCCGGTGGCACTGGGCCGCGGCAACGGCCCAATGATGTCGACCGCCACCCGGCTAAAGGGCTCCTGTATGATGGGCATGGGGCGCAGGGGCGCTTTCGGGTGATCCCCGGCCTTCCCAGTTTTCTGGCAAACTGGGCAGGTGCGGCAATAGTCGCGGGTGTCTTCGCTAAGGCGGGGCCAGAAAAACGCGCGCGCGCAACCTGTGCCGGTTTTCGTCTGTCCTAAATGACCTGCAAGGGGATGTCTTGAGCCAAGCGCAGAAGCTCCTGCCTAGGGCCCTGGGGCACCACCATCTGCTTCTGCGGCACCTGCTTCTTCTTGGACCCCTCCCTCGCGGTATACCGGTAAAGCAGCCCATCCTCCCACTCTATCTTGTCCTTCCGTTGGTCGTCCAGGCCCTGACCGGCCCAATCCCGGTAGCCCTGTAGCGTGGGGTCGGTCTGGGTCTGGTGGCGAAGCGTCTCCGGGGAACTCCACGGGGAAGGGAGGTCAGGTGAGAGGGGAGGGGTCGGGACCCGTCGGGGTATGGGAGGTTGTGGCGGTCTGGGGGGTTGGGGAGGTCTGGGGGGTCGGGGAGGTTTGGGAGGTCTGGGGGGTTGGGGAGGTTTGGGAGGTCGGGAAGGTTTTGGTTGGGATCTCACCTGGGTCCCGTTCGGAGTGCCCCTGCCGTGGCGTTGGCTCTGTTGCCTAGTGGTTACCGGGGTAGCTGCATCTGTGGAGTAAGACGAAACTAGCCGCCCCAGGTCGTTGCCAAGGAGCACCTCGGCCAGCAGTTGCTTCAATAACCCCACCCTCACCACTCTCTCCCCGTTCCCCCAGTCCAGGTGAACCCGAGCCGTCTCGAGCCGGAGCACCTTCCCCCCGGCCACCCGTACTGCAATGGTGCTTTGCAGACGGTCGTTCGACTGAACCAAGTGAGGCCGGACCAGGGTAATGGTAGCCCCGGAGTCCCGCAGCCCCTCAGCGGGCCGCCCGTTTATCCACACCGCCTGACGGTGATGACGACGGTTGTCGTCCGCGGCGGCTTGCACGGGGTCGGCCTCGTGCAGCTGCTCCCATTCCTCCGGGGCCTCCGGCCACGAGGTTTCGGCGTCGCAGCAATGAACGGTCGGCGACGGTCTGGCGGGCGGTCGAGTCGACTCCGATCGGTTGGGGCAATACTGCTTGTAATGCCCATCTTGATTGCACCCGTAGCACCGAACATTGGCCAAATTGTTGGACCGGCTGGTGGGCCGTGCTGCCGGCGTCCGGACAACCGGTGGTGGGGGTGGTGGAGCAGGTAGGGCTGGTCGGACGGGCAGGGATCGCTCCCCCCGGACATCTTCCGAGTGTCTGTATATTCGTCGGCCCAGGTAGCCGCTTGCTGCACGGTCTGGGGCTTCTTGTCACGCACCCACTCCCGGATAGCGGAGGGGGTGTGCTCGAAAAACTGCTCGAGCAGCAGCAGCTGGGTAATTTCGGCCACGGACTCCGCTCTGCTACCCGAGAACCAGGTGCGTAAGTCCCGTTGCAACCGATGGGCCCACTCAACATGAGTAGCGCCACTGGGCCGGCGAGAGTTCCGGAACTTCACCCGGCTAGCTTCCGGGTCACGGCGAACCTGCTCAGCAGAGCCTGCTTGACGTGCAGGTAACTGGTGGCCTCTTCATCTGGCACCGTGCGGTAGGCCTCTGCGGCCCGACCGGTCAGCTTACACGCCAAAATCCTCACCCAGTCGGCACGGTGCACTTCGTGCACTTGGCACAGGCGCTCAAAGTCCTGGAGGTAGCTCTCTATCTCCTCCTCTGCTTCCCGGAACTCCTTGAACGCCTGAAAAGGCACTTTGCGTCCGGTGGAACGGTCCGAAGGGGAACGGCTGCTCCGTCGGCTTCGCACTTCCGCCAGCCGCAGCTCGTGTGTCCGGTCTTTCTCTCGCTCCTCTATCTGACTGATTTCCCGCATCAGATTCTGTATAGCAGCCTCCGTTGGGGCCGGTCCCATCATAGCAATCCGCTGCCGCACCTTCCGGTGGAAATCGCTATAATCGGGCTCGGTGGGGACGGGCCCCGGCGCGATGTCCGCAGGTAACGCTGCGAATGCCGCCTCTTGATCCATCCTCCTTAGTTCCTCCATCATGGCCTCCCGGCTCTTGGAGCCCGGGGCGCCGCCCCGGTTCTCCAGCATGCCACGCAGGACGTCCCGCTTGTAGGCACCGTACCCGGTCATGGTGAGGGTCTCCTAGGGGTCTGCAGAGAGCTTATCCCACCGCTGCCACCAGTATGATGGAATGGGATGTTGTCCGCCTGCGGGTGTGCTCTATCTGCGTGCCCCCCCGGCGCTTACCGCTGGCCCAACTACCGAGTGACGCGCACTCGGCGTCTCATGCGGCCTGGAGTGACCCTGGGAAGGGGTTATGCGGGCGGTGGAGGGGACCCCTGTGCCGAACCAGCCCGACCACTGAGCAACACGGTACTCAGCGTCTCGAGCAGCTGGTTCACTGACCTTGTGGGTGTGGGACGTCTGTGGAGATCGGATCTGCCGCGGAGGAATATTCGTATCTGAAGTGGAGAACTTTTCGGATCTTATCTAGGAAGGTTCGGATCTACGGGACCAGGTGAATCTTCGGATCGGATTGCGGAGATCGCTACGGATCTGACGGGAGTGGCTGGATGTTCGGAACTTATCTCGATCCCTGGATATACCGAAGCGCGGTACGCGGCCGCGCCGTTCGGATCGGATCCCGGGCGAATGTACTCGGACTCGATGCCCTCACGCGGCGCCTCTGTCCTGATGCTCGATGCAGGCACAGAGAGCTCGATTCGGTTCGGATCGTTGTTGGACACCACACCCTGAGACCGCGGGGGATACTCAGAGAAAATATGCGGCGGAGAAATAAAGACATCAGACGAGGCTGGATGCACTGGTAAATCTGACTTTATTATTCACAGCACCTCCATTTCAACTTCACACGAATTATGAATACAATGGGAATCCCTGCCCGCCCTTACAGGACCCATTGGCCGTTACAGTTCGGGGAGTCGCCGATTCGGACCGGATGGTCCGAATCGGCCATTTTACGATTCGAACCGGATGGTCCGAATCGGCCATTTTCCGATTCGAATAATCTGATTGCAACCACGAGGCGATCAGAAAATGGCGGCGGGCAAGGCAGACAAAGGGAACATTTCACAATAACCAACGGGGACACTTTATTACACCACACATACCCACATCTAACTAAAAGAACTTCGAAACTCTGTGCGTGCCACCGCACCTAAGTGTTCATGGCCAAATCAATGTCCTTGTGCACCGCCCCTGGCTGAGGGTGCTGGGCCATTCCGTGACACATATGTCCTTAGTACATCCTGAGGAAAATTCCCCAGACCATGTATGTCAGTGGTCCTTAATGGGTTAATTATTGTCGGTATTTGAGACTTATATTAGGAAGCCTAGACACACCAAGAGGGTCTCATATACCTTATAGGGGGACATGGGAATACTGGACTGAATTCTGCCTGGGTGGAGGCACTATAGACCCAACAGAGATTATCATCCACCTCTATGAAGTATTTTAGCGTATTTAATTATTGTCAGTATTTTAGACTTATATTAGGAAGCCTAGACACACCAAGAGGGTCTCATATACCTTATAGGGGGACATGGGAATACTGGACTGAATTCTGCCTGGGTGGAGGCACTATAGACCCAACAGAAATCACAATCCACCTCTATGAAGTATTTTAGCGTATTTAGTTATTGTCGGTATTTTAGACTTATATTAGGAAGCCTAGACACGCCAAGAGGGTGTCATATACCTTATAGGGGGACATGGGAACACTGGGCTGAATTCTGCATGGGTGGAGGCACTATGAAGTATTTTAGCGTATTTAATTATTGTCGGTATTTTAGACTTATATTCAGAAGCCTAGACACACCAAGAGGGTCTCATATACCTTATAGTGGGACATGGGAACACTGGACTGAATTCTGCCTGGGTGGAGGCACTATAGACCCAACAGAGATTACCATCCACCTCTATGAAGTATTTTAGCGTATTTAATTATTGTCAGTATTTTAGACTTCTATTAGGAAGCCTAGACACACCAAGAGGGTCTCATATACCTTATAGGGGGACATGGGAATACTGGACTGAATTCTGCCTGGGTGGAGGCACTATAGACCCAACAGAGATTACCATCCACCTCTATGAAGTATTTTAGCGTATTTAATTATTGTTGGTATTTTAGACTTATATTAGGAAGCCTAGACACACCAAGAGGGTCTCATATACCTTATAGGGGGAAATGGGAACACTGGGCTGAATTCTGCATGGGTGGAGGCGCTATGAAGTATTTTAGCGTATTTAATTATTGCCGGTATTTTAGACTTATATTAGGAAGCCTAGACACATCAAGAGGGTCTCATATACCTTATAGGGGGACATGGGAACACTGGACTGAATTCTCCCTGGGTGGAGGCCCTATAGTCCCAACAGAGATTACCATCCACCTCTATGAAGTATTTTAGCGTATTTAATTATTGTCGGTATTTTAGACTTATATTAGGAAGCCTAGACACACCAAGAGGGTCTCATATACCTTATAGGGGGACATGGGAATACTGGACTGAATTCTGCCTGGGTGGAGGCACTATAGACCCAACAGAAATCACAATCCACCTCTATGAAGTATTTTAGCGTATTTAATTATTGTCGGTATTTTAGACTTATATTAGGAAGCCTAGACACGCCAAGAGGGTCTCATATACCTTATAGGGGGACATGGGAACACTGGGCTGAATTCTGCATGGGTGGAGGCACTATGAAGTATTTTAGCGTATTTAATTATTGTCGGTATTTTAGACTTATATTCAGAAGCCTAGACACACCAAGAGGGTCTCATATACCTTATAGTGGGACATGGGAACACTGGACTGAATTCTGCCTGGGTGGAGGCACTATAGACCCAACAGAGATTACCATCCACCTCTATGAAGTATTTTAGCGTATTTAATTATTGTCAGTATTTTAGACTTCTATTAGGAAGCCTAGACACACCAAGAGGGTCTCATATACCTTATAGGGGGACATGGGAATACTGGACTGAATTCTGCCTGGGTGGAGGCACTATAGACCCAACAGAGATTACCATCCACCTCTATGAAGTATTTTAGCGTATTTAATTATTGTTGGTATTTTAGACTTATATTAGGAAGCCTAGACACACCAAGAGGGTCTCATATACCTTATAGGGGGAAATGGGAACACTGGGCTGAATTCTGCATGGGTGGAGGCGCTATGAAGTATTTTAGCGTATTTAATTATTGTCGGTATTTTAGACTTATATTAGGAAGCCTAGACACACCAAGAGGGTCTCATATACCTTATAGGGGGACATGGGAATACTGGACTGAATTCTGCCTGGGTGGAGGCACTATAGACCCAACAGAGATTACCATCCACCACTATGAAGTATTGTAGCGTATTTAATTATTGTCGGTATTTTAGACTTATATTAGGAAGCCTAGACACACCAAGAGTGTCTCATATACCTTATAGGGGGACATGGGAACACTGGACTGAATTCTGCCAGGGTGGAGGCACTATAGACCCAACAGAGATTACCATCCACCTCTATGAAGTATTTTAGCGTATTTAATTATTGTCGGTATTTTAGACTTATATTAGGAAGCCTAGACACGCCAAGAGGGTCTCAAATACCTTAGGGGGACATGGGAATACTGGACTGAATTCTGCCTGGGTGGAGGCACTATAGACCCAACCGAAATCACAATCCACCTCTATGAAGTATTTTAGCGTATTTAATTATTGTCAGTATTTTAGACTTATATTAGGAAGCCTAGACACACCAAGAGGGTCTCATATACCTTATAGTGGGACATGGGAACACTGGACTGAATTCTGCCTGGGTGGAGGCACTATAGACCCAACAGAGATTACCATCCACCTCTATGAAGTATTTTAGCGTATTTAATTATTGTCGGTATTTTAGACTTATATTAGGAAGCCTAGACACGCCAAGAGGGTCTCAAATACCTTATAGGGGGACATGGGAATACTGGACTGAATTCTGCCTGGGTGGAGGCACTATAGACCCAACCGAAATCACAATCCACCTCTATGAAGTATTTTAGCGTATTTAATTATTGTCAGTATTTTAGACTTATATTAGGAAGCCTAGACACACCAAGAGGGTCTCATATACCTTATAGTGGGACATGGGAACACTGGACTGAATTCTGCCTGGGTGGAGGCACTATAGACCCAACAGAGATTACCATCCACCTCTATGAAGTATTTTAGCGTATTTACTTATTGTCGGTATTTTAGACTTATATTAGGAAGCCTAGACACACCAAGAGGGTCTCATATACCTTATAGGGGGAAATGGGAACACTGGGCTGAATTCTGCATGGGTGGAGGCACTATGAAGTATTTTAGCGTATTTAATTATTGTTGGTATTTGAGACTTATATTAGGAAGCCTAGACACACCAATAGGGTCTCATATACCTTATAGTGGGACATGGGAACACTGGACTGAATTCTGCCTGGGTGGAGGCACTATAGACCCAACAGAGATTACCATCCACCTCTATGAAGTATTTTAGCGTATTTAATTATTGTCGGTATTTTAGACTTATATTAGGAAGCCTAGACACACCAAGAGGGTCTCATATACCTTATAGGGGGAAATGGGAACACTGGGCTGAATTCTGCATGGGTGGAGGCACTATGAAGTATTTTAGCGTATTTAATTATTGTCGGTATTTTAGACTTATATTAGGAAGCCCAGACACACCAAGAGGGTCTCATATACCTTATAGGGGGACATGGGAATACTGGACTGAATTCTGCCTGGGTGGAGGCACTATAGACCCAACAGAAATCACAATCCACCTCTATGAAGTATTTTAGCGTATTTAATTATTGTCGGTATTTGAGACTTCTATTAGGAAGCCTAGACACACCAAGAGGGTCTCATATACCTTATAGGGGGACATGGGAACACTGGACTGAATTCTGCCTGGGTGGAGGCCATATAGACCCAACAGAGCTTACCATCCACCTCTATGAAGTATTTTAGCGTATTTAATTATTGTCGGTATTTTAGACTTATATTAGGAAGCCTAGACACATCAAGAGGGTCTCATATACCTTATAGGGGGACATGGGAACACTGGACTGAATTCTGCCTGGGTGGAGGCACTATAGACCCAACAGAGATTACCATCCACCTCTATGCAGGCCCGGATTTGCACCTCAGAAGCCTGTAGGCACAGAAATGTGGAGTGCCCCTACCCCCCCAAACAAACAAAAAAGAAACATGCCAAAATTGCTATTTAAATTTTTGTTTTTGAGGCTAAGAAAACAAAAAATAATTTAAAAAAAGGAAAAACTGTTTTTCTCGGCACTCAAATCAAAAGAAGAGGCAGAATATGTTGCCTTTTGTTGAATTAGTTACAGTTACAAGTATTGTATTATAATGCGCCGACAAATTCCTTAGCGCTGTACAATGGGAGAAACAGAATAACAAATATACATATGTTACAGACACGGAACAGAAGGAGGGAGGACCCTGCTCGAGAGCTTACAATCTAAGAGGAGAGGAGTGACACATTAAGTGAGGGCAAATAGGGTATTTGAACTAGCGTGTTGCATGAGGACTGAATGGGAAGATGGAGCAAGAAATGTGCAGTGGGGGATCATGGAGTGAGCCGATAGGCCTCTCTATAGCAATGCGTTTTCAGAGACTTTTTCTAGGACTGGAGAAACGGGCAAGTCTGCCATTGTGGTGGAGGGAGCAGTGGCGTCACTAGGGTTGGTGTCACCAGGGGCGGATCCAGAAACAGGTTTCGGGGGGGTATTGTACCAGTTTTGGCTACGAGCTGGTGTTGGGTTCGCAGTGACGGTGTGACATCCAGGGCCCCAGGTGGCGATCGGGGGGGCCCCGGACGGATTGTGCCGCCGGCTGGCCGAGTGCCAGGAGCTCCAGCGGCACCCGGCGCAGCTGTGGCTGATCAGGGGGCAGGGCACGGCGTGACTGATGACGCAGAGCCGCCGGGACCCTTTGTTATGGAAAGTTTGGTGTTTGCGCATAAAGTATTAAAGTGCGCCCAGTACAAACAAATCCGTCACTATAAAAATACACGCTATATCTAGCTCTTTCTGTATAAGAACGAAGTACTTCTCTATCCCAGGAGGAATCAGACAGACACGCTGCTTCAAGCTGGAAAATCCTGTGGCCAAGTGAGTTGTGGCTCCTGGATTGCTTAATTTATTAGACAATCGCACACGCCCAGTAGCCCCCTGGCTGTACAAAAGAAAGCCAGGTTGCCTAGTATTTACATATCAAAAGGACAGGGGCGTGGACCAGAATGGCCGACCGGCCTCCTGGAGATGACTCATCCCTGAGCCATCTCCATGATCCCAGTCAGCCATGTTTGACCCCATCCCCCGTCACGCATCAATATGGACCCCCACTCAGATACTGCTCAGATTGATCAGTATGAGAGTGAAGATCAATCTACTTGTTCCTACGGGTTATGGACATATCTGCGGGGACAAATAAAGTTATTATCTCAACACGGTACCAGTGTTGAGACAAGGCTCAAAAATGTCTTAAAAGCAGGTATGTCTCTAAACCCAAAAGAAGGTTTTCATACTGACGGTTTTGCCGCTGGTTTGGATTTAAAACCACATTCAAATCCAACACAGGGAGACAGATGACAAATTATTACGCACATCCTAGAATATAATGTCCACATAATAAAATTTCCACGACACCTTAAATCAGGAGCGCGCGCTGTACGCCTTGCCTTGCCTTGCCTTGCCTTGCCGTGGAGTTTCATTCCCGCATCGCTGCTTTACTGAAATATTGTGCATACTCGTTACTGACCTTGCTTTGTTTTGAGGACCCGATCTGTTGCGGACTTTGCCTGCCTATACAACTATTCTCTTTCTCTGTGCCCCTGTCTGGTGTATCTGCTTCTGGTGTGTCCTATTGATCCTGCCACATATAGTAGCGCAGTACAAGTGTTTCTAAACGTTGCTGACCAGGTTTGTTATCACGAATGTTCTCTCGCTGTACCCCTATCTGTTGTGTCTGCCATCAGGTGTTATTCTGGTGCGCTTCCATCCTGCCATGTACTGTAGCGCAGTACAAACTTATATAGAACCTGGCCTGTGGTGTATATTGCTGGTGCTGACTCTCTGGCCTTTGTGGCTGCTAGAGGTTAGGGTTTAGTGGTCCCGACCATCCTAAGGATCGGAGGTTTAGAGGTCTGTCACCAGGGATCCTACCCAGTGGCGTCGCTACGTGGGGGCGGCGGGTGCGGCCCGCACCAGGTGACACCCGCCCTTAGGGTGACACCATCACCCTAAGGGCAGGTGTCTCACCCTGCGCTGCGTGTTCGCTCCCTGCGAGCGTCCGAAGCAATGCAGCTTGGGTGCTCGCCTGGGGGAAACACGTCACCAGCCAATCGCGGCTGGTCACGTGGCTCCCCCAGGCAAGCGCCCAAGCTGCACGACGCCGGATGCTCAGAGGGAGCAAACACGCGGCGCAGGAGGTGAGCTTGGGCATATCCATGTGCTGGGCCATTATCCATGAGCTGGGGCATATCCATGAGCTGGGGCATATCCATGAGGTGGGGCATATTCATGAGGTGGGGCATATCCATGAGCTGCTAGGGCCATTATCCATGAGCTGCTGGGGCAAATCCATTAGCTGGGGCAGTATATCCATGAGCTGGGGCGGTATATCCATGAGCTGCTGGGGCATATCCATGAGCTGGGGCATTATCCATGTGCTGGGGCATTATCCATGTGCTGGGGCAGTATCCATGAGCTGGGGCAGTATCCATGAGCTGGGGCATTATCCATGAGCTGGGGCATTATCCATGAGCTGGGGCAATATCAATGAGAGGAGCTGGGGCATAGCCATGAGAGGAGCTGGGGCAAAATCCATGAGAGGAGCTGGGGCATTATCCATGAGAGCAGCTGGGGCAGTATCCATGTGTGCTTGGGGCAGTATCCATGTGTGTTGGGGGCATATCCATGAGAGCTGGGGCGATATCCATGTGTGAGCTGGTTTGGGGCAATATATCCATGTGTGAGCTGAGGCGCAATATATCCATATGTGAGCTGAGGCGCAATATATCCATATGTGAGCTGGGACAATATATATCCATGGGTGAGCTGCTGGGGGCAATATATCCAGAGCTGCTGGGGGCAATATATATCCATGTGTGCTTTCACTGCCTTCGAACAGGCATCGTACTTCCTGGCAGTTGGCAAAAAGTTGTGTGAGCATATGAGAGAGCTCCACAGCAATAAACCTCACAGTAATGTGCGCTGTGTGTATGAGCATTCAGTGTTATATGGGAGTATTGATTTAGGAGTAAGAGTAGTTAAAAAAAAATCCGTAAAACTCGGGGGGGGGTGACACCATAAATTACCGCACCGGTGAAACCAACACTAG
>RXON01004658.1:0-121414 GCA_009667805.1 Leptobrachium leishanense | reverse complement strand
AAATGATGCTAGTATACTTTATACACAATGCAGACAACGTCTAGAAATCTCCAACAAAGATGTGTAAGTCGATAGAGATTATGATGTCTTTCTTCAGCTACACAACATAGAGATGTGCGTTTCATTCCGAATTCAGAAGCAAATACTGAATCGGTTCCGTCTGAAATGGAACGAAAACAAAATGGGATGAAACTAAATATAGCAGATAGATACCATTTTTATAAATGGATTCGTTGTGCTGTGTGACAGAGTGCATGGATGGGTCTGCATAGTCCCCCGTATTTTTGTTTAAAGGTTTAGTCATTAATAGGGATGGGCTGGCGGTTCAATCCGAACAGGAGTTCGATTCAAACATTACCCGTTTGGCAAACATCGGACATTTCCGCGTGTTCGGTCACAATGCACTTTTCCACTGGCCTGACGCTTGTAATTGGCTACAGCTTTGCACCTGACCACAGGTCAGATGCAAGACCGGTGCAAGACTATGCCAATCAGGGCTCAGAATTTTGCCCAATCATGGGCTCACATAGCTAAGTCCCTCAGCCCCAGCACGTGTTTTTTTTTTTGCAGGAGTGAGAGGAGATTAGCAGATTTCTGGGAATTGTAATCTGTTTCTTCTCAATGCCAGCTATTGGGGTCTCACTTTCTACTAGCAGATATCTGGGAATTGTAATCTGTGTCTTCTCACTGCCAGCTGCTGACAGGCTATCAAGCTGTATCACTGACTTATTGCATTGTTCTGAAAAATCTGTATATCTTTAATCTATATATCACTCACCATGTCAGAAAGACCAAAAAGGACAAGCAGACGGTCCCAGACACAGATAAGAGGGCAAGCAGCCTCTGTGTCGGAAGGCTGTTCCCCTGGTCATTGTGGACGTGGTGCATCCTCTGCAGGGGCACGCTTGTCCTTGTTTCTAACTGGTGCCGGTCGTTTTAAGCAGCAGCACCAGATGATTTGCAGGATTGTCTAACCAGACCATCCTCATCTTCCGAGTCCTCTGCCAGCCAGGCTTGTAGTGGGTTACAGTCCACCTCAGCTGCCAAAACATCTAATTCAGCCTCCATGTCCACAGCTACTCCTGCCGTAGCCTCACCAACATAGTTACATAGTTACATAGTTATATAGGCTGAAAAAAGACATGCGTCCATCGGGTTCAGCCTCTCCACATAACCTACTGCTGTTGATCCAAAAGAAGGCAAAAAACCCAGTCTGAAGCGCTCGCCAATATGCAACATACTGGGAAAAAATTCCTTCTTGACCCCAGAATGGCAGTCAGATTTCTCCTTGGATCAAGAAGCTTTTACCCACATATTAAATATTATAACCCTTAATATTCTGTGTCTGCAGGAAGTCATCCAGTCGTTTTTTAAAAGTCTGTACAGACTCTGACCCAACCACCTCAACAGGCAGAGAATTCCACAGCTTTATTGTTCTCACCGTAAAATAACCCTTCCTATGCTTTAAGCTAAATTTTCTTTCTTCCAGTCTAAATGGATGACCCCTTGTCCTATGTATAGTCCTGTTAATGAATAGGTTATCAGACAATGGTTGATAATGGCCCCGTATATATTTATATAAGGTTATCAGATCCCCTCTAAGGCGCCTTTTCTCTAAACTAAACAGGTTTAAGCTTGTTAGTCTTTCCTCATAACTTAACCCTTCCATTCCCCTTATTAATTTAGTTGCCCGTCTCTGCACTTTTTCTAGCGATATAATATCTTTTTTAAGACAGGTGCCCAAAATTGCATGGCATATTCAAGGTGCGGCCTGACCATTCATTTATACAGAGGCAAAATTATGTTTTCATCCTGTGAGTGAACTCCCCTTTTAATGCATGCCAGTACTTTGCTGGCCTTGGCGGCTGCTGTTTGACATTGCACATTGTTACTTAGTTTGAAGTCTATGATTATTCCCAAATCCTTCTCCTGCTTGGATTTCCCTAACTCCGTACCATTTAGGGTATAAATTGCTTGTGTGTTCTTCACTCCAAAGTGCATAACTTTACATTTATCTAGATTAAATTTCATCTGCCATTTAAGTGCCCAGTCCCCCAATCTATCTAACATACACGGAGGAGTCAGCTGAATTGTTTAACTACAATGACAGTGACATGCTGCTAGAGGATGCGCAGAAACTACAGTGCTCTGATTCAAACTCTGAGGTTGAGAAAGGGAGTATAATCAACCTAGAGGAAGGGGGTGCCAGTAACACACAAATAACTGGCACTCATGTTGCCACAGCAGCTGCAGCATACTGCCAAGTTGGCTCCAGTGACGAGGAGATAGGGGGTGATGATGAATGATGAGATCACGGACTTCACCTGGGTGCCTGATTGAACATAGGAGCCAAGTGAGGAGGAGTAAGAGGCACAACAAACAAGAGGCACAATGACCTCTATGACCAACCGTAGCAAGTCCAAGGCATCAAAAGTCACAGCTGCTCAGGTGCAGAGCGCTGTTTGCTAAGTTCTAGATTTCCATTATAATTACCATAAACCTTTTTCAAGTTTCTTCTTATATATCAAAACCGAAGTAAGGCGCTGCACGACTCTTATCAGAGGAGACGACAGACACAACCACACCGAGATATGGCAGATTATCATCTGATCAGTCCGTGGTCTGTCAGTTTCGTTTATTGTTTCAACATCCAATAAAAATGTTCGTTATATATAAAAACTTCCTGCAGTTTTCACTCCCAACATAGGAATGTGATACAACAACCAATCAGAGCAGATACATTTCTACATCATGTAACAAAGATTTTGTGGGCATTCTAAGTTAACACAGGATATCTATTTCCATCACCCCGCTGAATAGCCTCGAGAGGAAACGAAATTGAACAGACACCGTGCTGGAACAAGGAGGGGGGATTTCACACTAATGCAAAAATTAAAAAACTACCTATCATATTAAAATACCTTTCACTGTTGTCTCAAAGCACATGTACAGGAAGTCTGCTGTCTGGGAGTTCTTTAAAGAAATGTGCAGCAGACGCACCATTGCTATTTGTAATCTAAATCAGATGAGGATCAAGTGTGGGAAAGACATCCCATGCTTGGGTACCACGTGCTTGAGGCGACATATGAGCACCTGCCATGCATCCCGTTGGCACAACACTTTGGATAAGTCCTCCTCCTCCTCCTCCTCGTCTCTACCCACACTATATGTCCTGCCATGTCATTGCCTACAACCTCCACTGACAGGGATGATGCTACAGTAATGGGTGTACCAAGTCCTTCCTCACAATGTGACAGTATCCCATCAGCTGAAGATATCCGCAGTCAGATTACGTTGCCCCAGCTGCTGCAGCGTAGGAAAAATATATAGTCCCAACCATCCCCAAACAGAGCATCTAAATGCCAGCTTAGCAAAATTACTCACATTACAGCTGCTGCCTTTCCAGCTGATGGACTCTGCTTCCTTCTGTGAATTTGCCGAATGTGCTGTACCACAGTGGCAGGTTCCAAAACACCATTTCTTTTCAAGGAAGACTATTCCAGCACTATACCAGTACGTGGAAGACAATGTTATGGAGTCATTGGGAAAGGCAATCAGCAGCAAGGTGCACATGACTTTAGACACGTGGTCCAGCAAGCATGGACAGGGCCATTACATTTCCTTCACGGCACACTGGGTAACTCTGATTGCAGCTGGGAGGGATCCAAGACTAGGGATGAGCTGAACACCCCCGAGTTCGGTTCGCATTTGAACTCGAACACGAACTCAATACAAGTCAATGGGACTCAAAGTTCGATTTTTAGAGTGCCCTCCAAGAAGGCATATATGCTGGATATTTGCCATAAAAGGTGTATGGGGGTCCGGGTAGTGCCCTAGGGAACAGGAAGCAAGGACAAAAAAAAAAAAAAATTATGTTTTTAAAGGGACAGTGAGTTTTCCATGAAATAAGGGTTAAACATAAAAACAAAAAATTCCTTCAAATATCGTGCCTAGGAGGTCCCCATAACCTGCCCGTGAGGTGGTGCATTTCTAGGATTTATAGAAACATTTAAAAACAATGTCCGGGTAGTGCTCGGGGACAGGAAACAAGGACAAAAAGTAAAAAAAAAAAAACGTTTTTAACCCCTTCACTGCTGACGATGTGTGGGACACATCCTCAGTTACTCCCGCTGTGTACTGAGGAGGACTTGTCCCATACGTCAGCTTTGCGGGACCCCCGGCGGAGATACTCACCTCTCTGTCCGGGGTCCCGCGGCATTCTGACTTCAGCGTCCTCAAACGCTGAAGTCAAGCTCCTCCCGATGTAAATGACGTCATCGCGCCATGCACGATGACATCCTTTCCAGGCGACCCCCGGCCAGGGCAATCATTTTTATTTAGTCAGGCCAAGGTGCATTTTGGTGTGCCCCCCATCCGTGTCATGTCAAGCTAATCAGGATAGAGGTGCCATGATAATCTCATTATATATATATATATATATACACACACACACACACTAGGGTTGCTCATATAAGTATATTTTCCCCCATCTCATATGGGTATATTTGCCCCAGATCACATGTGGATAGATTTGCCTCCAGATCACATGTGATATATTTACCCCCCGATTACATGGGTATATATTGCCCCAGCTCATATGGAAATATTTGCCCCAGCTCATATGGAAATATTTGCCCTCAACTCATGGATATATTTGCCACCAACTCATGGATATATTTGCCACCAGCTCATGGATATACTTGCCCCCAGCTCATGGAGATATATATATATATATATTTGCCCCCCGATCACATGTGGATATATTTGCCCCCAGATCACATGTGGATATATTTTCCCCAGCTAATGGATATATTTGCCCCCAGCTCATTTATATATATTGTCACTGGGGGTGCTATAGCGCGGTCCTCTAGGGCAAGTATGTCACGGAAACAGTCTCTTTATATAGCTGAGGTTTTATTGTGGCACTCCAGCATATAAACAAAATAAAACAAATCAAAACCTAACTCATCCGAGCACTGACTAAACAATAAAGCGTCCCTCACTAACTTGGGAAAATAACCAAACATAAATTTTTGTCCACCTCAAAGCTTCACCGTGTTTGCTGTTGATCACTCTCAGTCAGTCTGTGTCTCTCTCTCTCAATCTCCTTACTTCCTTCTCACCGGTTCCTCACACCCAGGAAACATTTAAAAGGCATTTAATTAGCAGGTGGGGAAACATTGCAGCACAGGGAAACAATTTAAAACACATTTTTTCCTCTTGGATTCAAACATCCCAATGCCCGCTCAAAAACACAGGGGGAAATGTACACACCATTATACACAATTCCCCTCACCTTATCACATATCCCCCCCCCTCCAGCTCAGACCCATCGGGGCGAGCGGCCTTAGACCAGAGGCAATGAACTCTGGAGAGGCCATCAGCATTATCTTGGGCTGTACCAGCCCGGTGCTCCATCGAGAATCAGAAGGGTTGGAGACTAAGGAACCATCTGGTCACTCTGGCATTCTTTTCTTTATTTTGCCTCATCCATGTCAACGGCGCATGGTCTGTGATTAGCAAAAACTGCCTCCCCAGCAGGTAATATTTCAAAGTCTCAAGAGACCACTTAATTGCCAGGCACTCCTTCTCAACCACGAAGTACCTCAGCTCATGAGAATTCAGCTTACGGCTAAGGTACATAACTGGATGTTCCTCTCCTCCATGCACCTGAGAGAGAACAGCACCCAAACCCACATCTGACGCATCTGCTTGTACGACAAATTGCTTTGAGAAATCTGGAGCTACCAGAATAGGGCTAGCACACAAAGCTTCTTTCAGAGTCTGAAAAGCCTGTTCTGCCTCCGTGGTTCACTTGACCATTATGGGGCTTTTAGCTCTGGTGAGCTCCGTCAACGGGCTGGCAAGGGTAGCAAAACTGGGAATGAACCAACGATAGTATCCAGTTAGACTCAAGAATGCTCTCACTTGCTTCTTGGTGACAGGACGTGGCCAATTGGCAATGGCATCCACCTTACTTTGCTGGGGTTTGAGGAGCCCGCGACCAATTGTATAACCCTGATATTTGGCCTCTTCCAAACCCAAGGAGTACTTTGCAGGGTTAGCAGTTAGACCGGCAGCTACTATCACTACTGCCTGAACCCTAGACAGATGTGTTTCCCAGTCCTCACTGTGAATCACTACGTCATCAAGATATGCAGCTGCATAGTCTCGATGAGGCCTCAGTATCCTATCCATCATACGCTGAAATGTGGCTGGCGCACCATGTAGCCCAAATGGCAGTACTCTGTACTGAAATAACCCCTCAGGGGTAGAAAAGGCTGTGTTTTCCCTTGCTTTCGCTGCCAAGGGAACCTGCCAGTAGCCCTTGGTCAAATCCAGCATGCTTAAGTATCTGGCTCTACCCAACCTTTCAATGAGCTCATCAACCTGAGGCATAGGGTAGGCATCAAACTTCGAAATTTCATTCAATCTACGGAAGTCATTACAAAATCGAATTTCCCCGTTCGGCTTGGGCACCAACACAATTGGGTTGTTCCATTCGCTTTGCGAGACTTCTATAACGCCCATCTCGAGCATCTTTTTCACCTCTGCGCTAACGGCTTCCCTTCTAGCCTCTGGGATCCTATACGGTTTTAGATTAATCTTTTTTCCGGGCTCTGTAACAATGTCATGGGTGATAACATGTGGTTTTCCTGGTGCTGGAGAAAACACATCTCGGTTCTTAGACACCATCTCCTTCACTTCCTGTTTCTGATGAGGGGCAAGGGTCTCAGCAATATACACCTCAGGTTCCTTCCCACTAGTGGCATAAGTGGGTTTACCTTTAGACGTTAAGAGAGCTTCACGCTCTACCCAGGGTTTCAATAAATTAATGTGGTAGATCTGTTCTGCCTTCCGTCTACCCGGCTGGCTTACTTTATAGGTCACTTCATTCACTTGTTCTACAATCTCGTACGGCCCTCGCCAGCTGGCTAGAAATTTACTCTCAACGGTAGGGATCAGGACCAGAACCCTGTCCCCTGGTTTTAATTTTGTTAACCACGCATTTCTATTGTAACTGGCTTGCTGAGCCCTTTGAGATTTCTCCATGTTTTCCCTGACTATAGGCAGGACTGCTTCTATTCGGTCTTGCATTTGGGCAACATGTTCTATCACGCTACGGTGCGGGGTATACTCTTGTTCCCATGTCTCTTTGGCAATGTCCAGAATGCCCCTAGGATGTCTGCCATACAGTAGCTCAAATGGTGAAAACCCAGTGGAAGCTTGTGGAACTTCCCGAATAGAGAACATTAGGTAAGGCAACAGACAATCCCAGTTCTTTCCATCTTTATCTACTGCTTTACGTAGCATGGATTTGAGAGTTTTATTAAATCTCTCCACCAGGCCATCGGTTTGCAGGTGATATACCGAAGTTTTCAATTGTTTGATGTTAAGAAGTCTACATAGCTCCTTCTTAGCTCTAGACATAAAAGGAGTTCCCTGGTCCGTAAGGACCTCCTTTGGGATGCCCACTCTGCTGAACATCAGCATCAACTCCTTGGCGATATTCTTAGAGGTGTTTCGTAAAGGCACCGCCTCAGGATACCGTGTGGCATAGTCTACAATGACTAAGATATATTGGTGCCCCCTAGCGGACTTAAGCAATGGTCCTACTAAGTCCATACCAATCCGCTCAAATGGTACCTCTATGACAGGTAAGGGTACAAGAGGGTTGCGGAAACCTTTACTCGGAGACTTGAGCTGACACTCTGGGCAAGATTTACAAAACCTTTCAATGGCAGCAAAAATACCTGGCCAATAGAATTGCTTAAGAACCCTTTCCCTTGTTTTATCCACTCCCAGGTGACCTCCTAGCACGTGGTTGTGAGCCAGTTTCAAAACCGCATTCCTGTGGGTCTCTGGAACCAACAAATGTTCCAGCTCCTCAGACCCTTTTTGCTCCACCCTGTAAAGCAAATTATTTTTAACTTTGAAATAGGGAAAACATAATGGTTTTTCAGGGTTCACCAGATCATGCTCTATGACTTGCACATTGTCTCTGGCCATAGCCAAAGTTGAGTCCACCCACTGGGCAGCTTGGAAGTTGCCAGGATGGACTCCAATATCCCGAAGCTCCACTTCTACAGGATCATCATTATGGGGCGCATCCTCGTCATCACCAAAACATACCACGGGAGACTCTGGCTCTCTGCCAGGCTCCCAATCAATAGTAGAGAAAGGGAAATTAGCATCTGACCCCTCAACCTCCTGCTCCTCCTCAGAGCACACTTTCTGCTGTAATGAGGACCTTTCCCATAATGGACAGAACTGAGGAAAGTCTCTTCCTATCACAACATCCTAAGGCAATACAGGTACTACTCCCACTTTACATTCAACTTTCACCACATCAGTGATTATTTCCACATCAGCCGTGGGGTACGAATGGATGTCCCCATGTATGCACACTATACTAATCGTTTGCCCGGAATCAAGCTGTTCAGGCCGGAGCAGCGCGCTCTTTACCAGAGTAACCTCACTCCTGGAATCAAGGAGCGCTTGAACACCCTTCCCTTCAACCCTCACAGTCCTTAAATGGTTAACGTTCACAGTACTTGTTACCACACACAGTTTTGAACAGGTTAACACAGTCTTCTGCGGGGTTCGTGTGCCTATGTCACACTGCATGGGTTCATCACTCAGACGGCAATTGTGGGCGATATGTCCTGGAAAATGGCACCTGAAACATATTATTTGCTCCTCGTTTTGGTCTGGCACCCATTGTCGATCTATTTGGTACCTTTTACCACCATAATCATGTAACTTCATGCTGGGCACAGGGCCTTGTCCTTTGTTGCCAGGTTTCCTATTTGCCCGGCTGTTAGGAGATCTGGGCTTAGGCTGAGGTTCATGGCTGTGCAGCTCCTTTGCAGTCACATACCGCTCAACCACATCTCCTCAGGATCCTTTGGGTCTCCTTGGCTGACCCACTGCCGCAGCCCTGTAAGCAAATTCCTGAGGAAGCTGTCCATAACCAGCATCTCCACGATTGTTGTCGGCGAGTTTGTCTCTGGTTGCAACCATTAATGCGCACATCTCATACATTTTTTTTTTCTTTCTATTTGAGTCCTAGTGGGTTTTTAAAAGTCATAAGCCCATTCCGGGAGTGAGGTTACTCTGGTAAAGAGTGCGCTGCTCCGGTCTGAACAGCTTGATTACGGGCAAACGATTAGTATAGTGTGCATACATGGGGACACCCATTCGTACCCCACGGCTGAGGTGGAAATAATTACTGATGTGGGGAAAGTTGAATGCAAAGTGGGAGTAGTACCTGTATCGCCTTATGATGTTGTGATAGGAAGAGACTCATCTCTTATATCTACGCTGTCCTCCAACCCTAAATGGCTCTGGTCCACCTTCAACACCCTCCTCTACCCACCTGCACCTCCCCCCTCAGCTGCCTTCAGCGCTCAAGACCTGGCAGACTACTCCCTCAGTAAAACTCTAACTATCAGAAGCAACATCCCAACACAAGATAGTTATCTGCCACCTCCACTCCCAGAGGTCCCCTCTGTCACCCTCTGCCGCTTCCTCCCAGCCACTGAGGAGGAAGTCAATTCCTTATTGTCCTCCTCACATCTCACCACGTGCCCGCTCGACCCCATTCCCTCACATCTAATTCCTCCCCTCTCCTCCTCCCTCACCCCTGCTCTCACACACATATTCAACCTATCTCTCTCCACTGGCTCCTTTCCATCCGCCTTCAAACACGCGCTAGTTACCCCTTTACTAAAGAAACCATCCCTAGACCCCAACTCTCCATCCAACTACCGCCCTGTATCCCTGCTTCCCTTTACCTCTAAGCTCTTAGAAAAACTAGTCTTCAACCGCCTCTCCCTCTTCCTGTCCTCCAATTCCCTACTTGACCCCTGCAATCAGGCTTCCGTCCCCTACACTCAACTGAAACTCCCTCACCAAAGTCACCAACGACCTCCTAACTGCTAAAAAACACGGCCTCTATTCTATTCTCATCCTGCTTGACCTCTCGGCTGCTTTTGACACTGTTGACCACCCCCTCCTTCTACAGACCATCAAGTCTCTGGGTCTCGGTGACACTGCACTCGCTTGGGTTGACTCCTATTTATCCAACAGGTCCTTCTGTGTGTCCTTTTCTGGTAACTCCTCCTCTTCATTGCCTCTATCTGTTGGTGTACCTCAAGGCTCTGTCCTTGGTCCTCTGCTCTTTTCCATCTACACCTCCTCCCTGGCAAAATCATCAACAGCTTTGGCTTTAATTACCACCTCTACGCTGATGACACTCAGATCTACCTCTCTACCCCTGATCTCTCTCCCCCTGTCCTTTCAAAAGTCAGTGACTGTTTATCTGGCATCTCCTCCTGGATGGCCTCCCACCACCTAAAGATCAACATGTCAAAGACTGAGCTCCTACTTATTCCTCCCTCTAATGCCTCCCCACCTCCTGACTTCTCTATCACGGTGGAGGGTATCACCATCTCCCCATCAAACCAAGTTCGCTGTCTTGGCGTTACACTGGACTCTGCTCTTTCCTTCATCCCCCACATCAAGTCTCTTTCCTCCTCCTGCCGATACCAACTGCGTAATATTTCCAGAATTCGGCCATTTCTTACCGCTGTCACCACAAAACAACTCATACACGCCCTGGTAATCTCCCGACTCGACTATTGCAATAATCTCTTATCTGGCCTCCCTCTGTCCCGCCTCTCCCCCCTACAATCCATCCTGAACGCCTCCGCCAGGCTAATTCACCTCACCCGCCGCTCTGTCTCTGCCGCTCCCCTCTGCGAGTCCCTTCACTGGCTCCCCATCCACTGCAGAATTAAGTTCAAAATCCTTATCCTTACCTACAAAACCCTCACTAACTCAGCTCCCCACTACCTGTCCTCACTAATCACCAAATACACCCCAGCCGCTCTTTAAGGTCAAACAGTGACCTGCGCCTAGCTTCTCCCCGCATCACCTCTTCCCATGATAGACTGCAGGATTTCTCACGCGCATCCCCCACTCTCTGGAACACTCTCCCTCGTACTGTCAGACTTTCCCCTAACTTCTCTTCCTTCAAACGCTCCCTTAAAACATTCCTATTTAGGGAAGCCTACCACCCAACTCACTGACACAACCATCAATCACTCTCACCTTACAGTCCTCTCCTCCTGTTTCCAACCCCAACCCTCCTAGATTGTGAGTTCCTACGGGAATAGGGCCTCATCTCCTCCTGTACTGTTTGTCAAATGTTGTTCAATGTATTGTATTGTAACCCTGTCTATATTGTGCCATTGTACAGCGCTGCGGAATATGCTGGCTCTTTATAAATAAAGAAATAATAATAATTATGAAACCTTTGCACTCGTAGCGTGGGTGTTACTCCAATACGCGTTAAGATTTCTCTTTTCAGGCGTGTGTAGTCCTGAGCTTGGCTGTAAGGCAGATCCTCATAGGCTTTCTGGGACTCCCCAATCAGACATGGAGCCAACAGTCCTGCCCACTGTTCAAGGGGCCAGCTTTCTCTGTCAGCGACACGCTCAAAGGTTGTGAGATAGGCCTCCACATCATCTGTCTCAGACAGCTTGTGCAGAAAGTCAGTTTCTCGAATACGCCGCTCCCTGTCCGCAGGAGGGCTCACTATACCAAGCTGTAAGGTTTGCTGCAAAGCGTTTGTGAAGATTGCTCTGTCTTCTTGTTGAGCGTCCCTTACACTTGCCACTTGTGCCACCAATAAGTGGTTGGTTTCTTGCTGTACCGCCGTGGCCTGAACCAGGGCTCTCACCAACTCCTACATTATCACAGCCAAATGGGGAGAAATGAGTCTCCACAGGAATTCTGTTTACTTCCATGTCCAGAGACCTGTTGGCGCTCTCTGCCTGCATTCTCCACCATATGTCACTGGGGGCGCTATAGCACGGTCCTCTAGGGCAAGTATGTCACGGAAACAGTCTCTTTATATAGCTGAGGTTTTATTATGGCACCCCAGCATATAAACAAAATGAAACAGAAATCAAACCTAACTCGTCCGAGCACTAGGCTTGTGCACCGATTTTTTTTTCGGTTCGATTCGGTTCGATTTTTTGGATTTTAGAACTTTTCGATTCGGGGTCGTTTCGACCGCTTTCTGTTTCGATTCGGTTCGGCTCGACTCGTTTTTCGTGTACATTTTTTTTTCTGAATATCGACCATTTTTCGTATTTTCGTGTCACTTTGCTCGTTTTTTGTATTGACTTTTCATGATTTCGGAAATTTTCGTTTTTTCGGAACGTCTTTTCTCCTCGTTTCAAAGCAATAAATTTCGATTTGACACATTTCAAGTCCATTCGAAAATTCCGAAAATATTTGGTTTCGGCTCGGAAAACTTTTCGGATCTGCCGTTTTCGGATCTAAAAATTTTCGGAAAATCGTCCGCATCCGAAAACACGAATCGGGAAATTTCGTGAAAATTCAGAAATTCCGAAACCCGAAACGCACATCCCTACCGAGCACTGACTAAACAATAAAGCGTCCCTCACTAACTTGGGAAAATAACCAAACATAAATCTTGGTCCACCTCAAAGCTTCACCGTGTTTGCTGCTGATCACTCTCAGTCAGTTTGTGTCTCTCTCTCAATCTCCTTACTTCCTTCTCACCGGTTCCTCACACCCAGGAAACATTTAAAGGCATTTAATTAGCAGGTGGGGAAACCTTGCAGCACAGGGGAACAATTTAAAACACATTTTTTCCTCTTGAATTCAAACATCCCAATGCCTGCAGGGGGAATGCACACACCATTACACACAATTCCCCTCACCTTATCACAATATATATATATATATATATATATATATATTTGCCCCCAACTCTTGGATACATTTTCCCCCAGATCACATGTGGATATATTTGCCCCAACTCATGGATATATTTGCCCCCAGATTACATGGGTATATATTAACCCCATCTGATATTGAGCTATTTTACCCCCCCGCTCACATATGGATATATCTGCCGCCAGCTCTCACCTGCTGCCAGGCCCCACCTGCGTTCCTCATGGTGGCGAGCGGCCGCTTACATAATGCAGCTTTGCCGCTCGCTGGGCGTGAACCACATGACAAGCACAGCCGCGTTCTCGCGAGATCTCGCGGGGCGCTGGTCATGTGGTTCGGCCCCTAGCGCTGCGCCGGGTCTCCCCGGCCGACCAAGAAGGCCACACTCGGGCCAGGGAATTCCGCCCCACAAACTGTCAGGAAGCCAGATAGTAAGGCGGCCGCCTGTGCCGAAGCGCCGGCCGAGCTACCGGCAATGCCGAGAGATTGCCTGGAAGGGAGGAGGGAATCCGTTCGGATAACTCTCCCTCCCGATCAGAAGGTTCCACAAAAAAAGCCAGGCACCGCTTTAAATGGGAGAGTCTCCCCTTTTAAGCGGTGCCTGGCTTTAACCCCTTAGGCACCGGGTCGTACTTCAGCGCCTTGCGGCGCCGAAGTGCGGCCTAGCTCCGGTGGGGGCCACCATCTTGGATGGCGGCTCCACCCCCAGGTCCCCCCCCCCTCACTGCCTGATGTCCTCACGCATAGCGTGATGACGTCAAATAGCCGGGGAATCCCTAGCTGCCCAGAATCCCCTGGTGGAGATATCGGAGTTCAAATGAACCCTCTATCTACAGAACCATGGCATCTAGGGGGTCATGGAGGATGTCAATCTGAGCATGGCCTTTCGAATGATACCCAACATGACCAGGTATAAAGTAGAAAAATAAAGAAAAACATGTATTTTTTTTGTGTGTTATTTTTATTATTGCAGCAATATTGTTCACATTTTAATTATAATCGGAACAATGATGCTGCACTAATGATTTTTTTCTATGGTGTGCCTTTGCTAAAAATCACATAATTCCCCCCAAAAAATTTAATAAGTCCCCATTTCTAATTTTTGTTCAAGCACACCCCATAGAACAGCTCATCCCTAGTGGGCATGTCACGATCAGACAGTTTGTGGGACCAGACAGCAGAGTTCCTGGATGTGTGCTTTGAGACAACAGCGCTCTGCACCTGAGCAGCTCTGACATCTGATGCCTTGGACTGGCTACTGCTACAGTTGGTCATAGAGGATGTTTTGCCTCGTGTTTGTTGTGCCTCCTCCTCCTCACTTGACTCCTCTTTTCAATCAGGCACCCAGGTGTAGTCAGTGACCTCATCATCATTGTCATCACCCCCTATCCCCTCGTCACTGGAGCCAACTTGGCAGTATGCTGCAGCTGCTGGGGCAACATGAGTGCCAGTTATTTGTGTGTCATCACTGGCACCCCCTTCCTCTAGGTTGAGTATACTCCCTTGCTCAACCTCAGAGATTAAATCAGAGCACTGTACTTGCTGCGCATCCTCAAGCAGCATGTCACTGTCATTGTAGTCAAACAATTCAGCTGACTCCTCCGTGTGTGATAGTGAGGCTACGGCAGGAGTAGCTGTGGACATGGAGGCTTCATTAGATGCTTTGGCATCTATATCTTGCATATATGCCCTCTTGGAGGGCACTCTAAAAATCGAACTTTCGAGTCCCATTGACTTGCATTGAGTTCGGGTTCGTGTTCGAACTCAAACTTTTGAAATTGTTCGAGTTCGAATGTGAACTGAACACAGGGGTGTTCGGCTCATCACTAGTGAGAACACAAAGATTACAACAATTCCCAGATATTTTGTAGAAGTGAGACCTAGGGATGAGCTGTTCGATTCGATCGGTTAGGAGTTTGATTCAAACATCGCCTGTTCGCATGTTTGCGAACTACGAACATTTCCGCGTGTTCGCCCACAATGCACAACAATGGACCACAATGCACTATTCCACTGGCCTGAAGCTTGTAATTGGCTACAGCCTTGCACCTGACCACAGGTCAGGTGCAAGACAGGTGCAAGACTATGGCAATCACGGCTCCGAGTCCTGATTGGGCAAATTTTGTGTTAGTGTGTGTTCTCACTGCCGCTCTGCCACCAGCTACTGGAGGGGGTCTCATTTCTACAAAATATCTGGGAAGTGTTGTAATCTGTGTTCTCACTGACGCCCAGTATTTTGGGGGGTCAGTAATTTATACACAATATTTGGGAATTGAGGTAATCTGTGTCTTGTCACTGGCTGCCAGCTATCAGGGTGTGTCACTGAGTTATACCAGAGTTCTGGAAATCTTTAATCTTTATACCAGAGTTGAATCAGTGTCAGGACCCCTGTCTGGAGCCCCCCAGCACCCCACGTAAAGCCCGCCGTAAAAGGAAGAAAGGCAAACCTGGTGCTGCGTTGTCCTGAATGCAGGGCAGCACTTCCACAAGACGGCGTATCCTATGTCCCACCCTGCTCTCAGACTGCAGGCATAACAGGTGCCTCTAATCTACACAGAGACTAATCCCTATTTAAGGGTGGAGCACCCAGAAGACAATGCTTCTGCATTATGGTTCCTGAGCCAGCAAGCCAAGCACACTGATCCAGAATCTATCCTGTGCTTCCCATCTGCATCAAGTCTCCCGAGCCATCCAGAGACTACATCCTAGATCCCTGCATCCTGGTTTCCCGCTGTTTCATCTGCCTCCTGAAATACCAGCATTCAAGAAACCATCCAGCCCTTTTCCTGTCCTGTCTCGTATCCCCAGTAAGTCTCCTCCGTGTGTCTGCCCTCTGTGTCTTCTTGTATTGTTTCCTGCATCCCCTCGTATCCACCAAGATTCCATATTCCAGTTGGTCTCTTTCATCTTTAAGTTCTGCCCTTCATCCTGCATAACCTGGACTTATTATTTATCTGAAACCTGACAATAAACCCCTGTTTTCCCTAACCTGGTCTCTGTGTGTCACTGCATCCTGGGTTCGGAACCTTGCCTGTCACGCTGGTACCTTACTGAACCCTTACAATCAGAGTTCTGTATACATTTAATCTATATCACTCACCATGTCAGAAAGACCAAAGAGGACAGGCAGACGCTCCCAGACACAGATAAGAGGGCAAGCAGCCTCTGTGTCTGGAGTCTGTGTCTCTGGTCGTCGTGGACGTGGTGCATCCTCTGCAGGGGCACGCTTGTCCTTTCTAACTGGTGCTGGCCATCTTAAGCAGCAGCAACATACAGAGGATTTGGTGGATTGGCTAACCAGGACATCCTCATCCTCCGAGTCCTCTGCCAGCCAGGCTTGTAGTGCTTTACAGTCCACCTCCGCTGCCAAAGCAGCTAAGGACGGAAGGAGCAGGTCTATTCATTTATATACTGTTATAGTTATTGGAAGGAGCAGGTCTATTCATTTATATACTGTTATAGTTATTGGAAGGAGCAGGTCTATTCATTTATATACTGTTATAGTTATTGGAAGGAGCAGGTCTATTCATTTATATACTGTTATAGTTATTGGAAGGAGCAGGTCTATTCATTTATATACTGTTATAGTTATTGGAATGAGCAGGTCTATTCATTTATATACTGTTATAGTTATTGGAAGGAGCAGGTCTATTCAGTTATATACTGTTATAGTTTATTATTGGAAGGAGCAGGTCTATTCATTTATATACTGTTATAGTTATTGGAAGGAGCAGGTCTATTCATTTATATATTGTTATAGTTTATTATTGGAAGGAGCAGGTCTATTCATTTATATACTGTTATAGTTATTGGAAGGAGCAGGTCTATTCAGTTATATACTGTTATAGTTTATTATTGGAAGGAGCAGGTCTATTCATTTATATTTATTTATAAAGGATTTTACCAGGAAGGATACATTGAGATTTCTCTCGTTTTCAAGTATGTCCTGGGTTCAAGTACATTGAAGTGTTACATTTACAGAAATACAAAGTAATACAATGTAAGATATTAACAACACAAATATACAGATTAACAGAAAATAAATATGTAGGAAATATAGTCACTAGGTTACATGTTTACAGGTGCATTCTGTATTGAGGTATGTTAATAGGGAAATTTTGAGTGATTTAAGACTGGTGGAAGATTTGATGGTGTCTGGGAGGTTATTCCATAATTGTGGTGCTCTGTAGGAAAATGAGGACCGAGCCACTGTCTTTTTGTATTGTGGTATTGCAAGTAAGGTGCTGGTCCTGGATCGGAGGTTATAGGATGAGGGAGCTGCTGGGGGAAGCAGTCTATTCAGGTAGGGTGGCAGCTTCCCAGAGATGCTCTTAAACACCAGGCTGGAAAGGTGAAGGGTGCGTCTGGATTCTAGCGATGGCCAGTTTAGCGGTTTTAACATGTCACAATGGTGGGTCATGTAGTTACATTGTAGCGCAAAGCGGCAGAATGAGTTATACAGTGTAGTAAGTTTATTGAAGGTGTGTTTGCGGGGCGGCTGCATACACTAGATCTCCGTAATCAATAGCCGGCATAAGCATTTGCTGTACAATCTGCTTTCTTACGGCGGGACTCAGGCAGGATTTGTTTCTGTACAGGGCACCTAGTTTGGGGTAAGTTTAGATGAGAGTTTTTCGATGTGGGGGCCAAAGAATAGATTAGGGTCCAACCACATACCTAGATATTTGAGAGAAGTGACTGTGGTCAGCGTGCCATTTGATTTTGTCCCAACACATAGATGGGGATTTTGCAATTTGTGTAGTTTAGGTGCGGTTCCAAAGAGCATCGTTACAGTTTTGTCAGTATTTAAAAAAAGTTTGTTGTTTTTGATCCACTTTTCTACCTCTGTGAATTGTTCTTGCAGCACGTCCTCCAGCTGCGGGAGATTTGGTTTGCTGGTATAGATCACAGTGTCGTCTGCGTACATATGTACAGTTGAGGCTTTGCAGACGTTGGGCAGATCATTTATGAATATTGTGAATAGCAGGGGGCCTAGTATTGAGCCTTGGGGTACACCGCAAGTGACTGGGAGCGGGAGGGAGGAGCTGCCAGAAATTGACACATGTTGTGATCGGTCGGATACATATGATTGAAACCAGGTTAGCGTGTGATCACCAATGCCAGAGTTTTTAAGTTTTTCTAACAAGATGCCATGGTCTACCGTGTCAAAGGCCTTGGCAAAATCAAGGAAGATGGCTCCAGTTAGGTTTCCTTGTTCCATCCCAGCTTGGATATCATTGCAGACTTTTAAAAGGGCGGTTGTGGTTGAGTGATTTGGGCGAAAGCCTGATTGATCCAGGGTTAAGTAGTTCCAATATTGATAATAATCACGTAATTGTGTGTAGACACATTTTTCCAAGACTTTTGACATTACAGGGAGCAATGATATCGGACGGTAGTTGGATACCAAAGTACTGTCCCCACTTTTATGGATAGGTACCACTCTTGCAGTTTTCCAGAGCTTGGGTATGTAACCAGTTGCCAGTGACTCATTTATTAGGGTTGCGACTGGATTTGCAATTGCTTGGCGCACTGATTTTCAGCAGCATTGCTGGTATTTGATCAGGTCCAGACTGGTATTTCATTTTTTGCTTACGGAGAAGTTTAGTAACGACACTGACAGGCACTGGTCTAAAACTGAATTCCTGTCTGATACAGGGACTTTGCACAGTTGGGGGGGCCTGACCTGCATGAGGCCTCTCTGATTGCATGTCATTTCCTAGCTTGGCAATCAAAGTGGTGGCACATCCAACAAAATAATCATTAAAGGCATTTGCTACATCTAGCGGGTGTTGCAGGGTTTGGTTGTTTACTTTGACAGCAGCTGGCTGGGAGTGGACTGGGGGTGCTTGTATGTTACTTAGGGTTCTCCAAAAGTTTCTAGGGTTTGAGATGTTATTGTTTAGATTTTCATTGAAGTAATGGGCTTTGGCCATTTTTGTTTGTTTTGTGCATTCATTCCGGCATTTTCGGTATTCGTAGTGATCGTTCATGGAACCAGTACTCTTGAAATTTGACCACCGTGAATCTCTAAGCTGGTACATTAGTGTAAGATCAGCTGTAACCCAGGGGAGATGAGTCCCTTTTACTCGCACTTTACGCAGCGGGGCATGAGAATTCCAGACTTGCAGGAGTTCAGACTGAAAGTATTCAACTGCACAGTCTAGGTCTGGGATTAGGTTTAGCCTGTACCAGGGGAGCTGTTTGAGATCACTTAGGAAGGATTCAAGAATAAATTTCTTGAAAGACCTGGTGGTTATTACCTTTGGGGTAGATTTCAAGGCCTTAATTTTGCGCACGCAGTACACTAGACAATGGTCACTAAAGCTATTAGCAAGAACGCCTGCCTCCTGTATTCTATCAGGAGATGAGAGAATCCAGTCCAACAATGTATGGTTGGGGCTTTTCATATTAATGCGAGTGGGGGAGGAGATTAATTGAGTTAGCTGCAAAGTTTTAAACAGCGAGCAGTGTTTATTGTTTTTAGGATTTAGCCAATCTGTATTAAAATCGCCGAATACCAGCAGTTCACTTTTTTGGTTTTGGGCAAGTAGGTTATTAAGGATTTGAGATGTCAGAGAGGGAGTGCACTGGAGAGCTCGGTGGGCGATAGAACCCAGCAACAATGATTGATTTACTGAATGGGATCTCAATTATACCAGAGAAGAAATCAAAGGTGACAGGAGAGCTAGAAGTCTGTAAGGGGGTGAACTTTATGGACTCCTCAACATAAATAACAATTCCCCCTCCTCTCTTTGCTCTGTCTTTTCTAAAACATGAATACCCCTGTATTGATATGGCAGAGTCTGGTACTTTTGGGGTTAACCATGACTCTATATACTTTATATACTGTTATAGTTTATTATTGGAAGGCGCAGGTCTATTCATTTATATACTGTTATAGCTTATTATTGGAAGGAGCAGGTCTATTCATTTATATACTGTTATAGCTTATTATTGGAAGGAGCAGGTCTATTCATTTATATATTGTTATTTTGGACTAAGAAATCGTTTGAATTAATAAACTTTCTGGAAGCAATTACATTTCATTGAAATCCTATTTCCTGTTTTCCAGACTGTGTAACAAGTCAAAAGGAAATGAATATCTGAATTTATAAAAGTTGTTTTCTTGCTAGTTACCCCAGTCGAGGTGCTCGGAGCGTTGCCTCCCAGGATACAGAAAAGCCCCCAGAGGAGGATATCATGCCTGCTGCTATGACTGCATCCCGTGCTCCGAGGGGGAAATATCCAATCAGACGGGTAATGTATAAATAAACACTTTCAGTTTATTGTAACATAAGAATATTGTTTACAAATATTAGAACATTAAAACATGTAGTTCCAGCTTTGGACGTGTTTGCATAAACTATAAGATCAATACGTACAATAGTCTGTACTGTACCTGCGATCACATCTAATTCCAGACAAGGTGTGATGAAATAAACTGTAACACCCTCACCCACCTCACAGATCGGAGGACCAGATATTAGACCAGGTGCCCCATTACCAATTTATCAACGACTACTCTCCCCGCCACCACTGAGGTGCATGTAAAAAGGTGACTATTGTGCCACATCCCTTCATGTGACGCAGAAATCCTTCTCTTTCCATTAATCCGTTTGTCCAGATTCACCTCATTACAAAATTAAAGTTTAATTTTGGCAAAAAATAATATTAAGAGATAATAAATAACAGTATAAAACCATTACAAAATACATAATGGAATAATAGGAATACGGTACGAAGAAACCGTCACCTGGGACATTAGATTATAGTTTCTGTCCATCATTCCCGAGTCCAGTTATGACGTTTCCAATCCCATCATGTTAACCCCTTAAGGACCCTGGACGTACCATGTACGTCATTGCAGCGGGTCTCTCTTAGACCCGCTGACGTACATGGTACGTCCTGCGGTTTTTTGAGCGCTGGAAGCGATCGGATCGCTTCCAGCAGCTCAAACGCCATTGCAGGATGCCTGGGAGTCCAGGCATCCGTGCAATGGCGGTGAGAAGTGCCGGGGCACCTTGTGATCGCTCCCCGGGAGCGATCAACATCCGGTTTTACCGGAGAGGTGCCCGGCACTTCTAGAGAGCGCTGGAAGTGATCGGTATCGCTTCCAGCTGCTCTGTGTATATTGCAGGGATGCCTCGACATTGAGGCATCCTTGCAATATGCTTACCTGCCGCCGGTCCGCTAAGTGATCGCTCCCCCCGAGCGATCACTTCCGGTAGCGGCAGGAAGTACTGAGTGCCACGAGGTATCGTGGCACTCAGTACAAAAAGATCACATGAGTGATCAGGTGCTCTGCTGGGTGCCTCGAGGGATCAAGGCACCCAGCAGAGTAAAAAAAGTGTAAAAAAGAAGAAAAAAGTAAAATAAAAATAAGAATAAAAGAAAAGAACTGAGCCAAGATGGCGCTGCCCTTCTAAGGGCAGGGTCATCTTGGGGCTGAGTGGGATGTTCCTAGCCTGCCTCATCAGAGAGGCAGGCTAGCAACATCCAATCAGAAGTTAGAAAAAATCAAAATAAAATTTCTAATTTGTCAGGTCAGGTCAATATTTTGTAAATATTGGCTCTGACCTCTGTGATTCTCCCTCCCTCTCCTCACTTGTGTTTTGGTGAGCGAGAGAGAGAGATCAGATTTGACAGGTTAGAGATTTTAGTGAGATTTAGTGAGATTAGAAAAATTGAGGCAGATTTAGAGTGATTTAGAGAGATTTAGGTGTTTATTTGTATTTTCTTGTGACACCCAACGGTTCTTCTAAGAACCAACAATCCGCTTATTATATATAATAATTATAAAATGTTATAATCTATTATATATAATGTCTGAGAGTGTGTACAGCGCCGAGGAGGCATATGCCATCCTGGCGTCAGAATCTGAGGCATCTGCGTCAGACTCTGACCCTGATTTTGACCCCGCCAACTGCTCAGACGTCGCTAGATACATCATCTACGCTGGCTGATGTATCTAGTGATGTTTCTGATGCAGATCCTGGGTCACCACCTGCCAGCAGGAGACGCACAGCTCCAGCTGAGGAGTGGGTAGTGCCTCATCGCCAGAGGCCAGATATCCCTCCTTTCACGGCAAATCCTGGCATCAATATTGATGTTGCAGGATTTACCGCCACACAGTTTTTGCAGGTGTTTATGGGGGATGATTTGTGGGCCACATCGTGGCCCAATCAAATCTGTATGCCCATCAGCATTGTGCTGCGAAGCCAGACTCCTACTTGCAAGGCAGCAATGGACCCCGCTAGATGTGCCAGAATTTCTGAAATTCTGGGCACTTACTATGCTGATGGGCATCATAAAGAAGCCCTCAATTCGCTCCTACTGGAGCAGTAGCCCCATCTGCTCTACCCCCATTTACCCCCAATCAATGTCACGTAGAAGGTATGAAAACATTTTGCGTTTCATGCACTTCAGTGACAACAGCCTGTGCCCTCCTAGAGAGCATCCCCATTTTGACAGGCTGTATAAAATCCGTCCCCTGATTACCCACTTCGCCGCCAGGTTTGCAGAGGCTTATACACCTGGAAGAATATCTGCGTGGATGAATCCCTAATGAAATACAAGGGAAGGCTGGGATTCAAGCAGTATATTCCTTCCAAACGCTCCAGGTATGGAGTGAAGGTGTATAAGCTCTGTGACAGCGAGAGTGGGTATACTCAGGCCTTCCGGGTGTACGAGGGAAAGGATAGTAGCCTTGACCCTCCAGGTTGCCCAGAACACATGGGAACCAGTGGCAAGATTGTGTGGGACCTACTTTTTCCCCTGATTAACAAAGGGTACCACTTGTATGTTGATAATTTTATACGAGTGTCCCTTTGTTCAAGCTGCTGTATTACTTTGATACAGCAGCATGCGGTACTGTTCGCAAGAACCGCGTAGGTTTCCCAGCACAGCTTGTCCGCACCCGGCTAAAAAGGGGGGAGACCTCAGCTCTGCGCCAAGAGGAGCTGTTGGCGGTCAAGTACAGAGACAAGAAGGATGTATACCTTCTATCCACCATCCACACTGAGAGGTCTGTGGAGGTCTCTGTACGTGGCAGAGCTGAGCGCATCAGGAAACCAGTGTGCATCAAAGCCTATAACCGGCATATGGGTGGGGTTGATCTGGCAGATCAGCTGCTCCAGCCCTACCAGATTATGCGGAAGTCAAGGGCCTGGTACAAAAAGGTTGCAATTTACCTGATGCAAATTGCAACCCACAATGCCTTTTTGCTCTGCAAAAAGGCAAACCCCGGAGTGACGCTGTCCTTTTTAGTTTCAGCTCCAGGTCATTTCGGGGCTTTTGTACCAGGATGCACATGCTCCCCGGGCGGTGATGGGGGACAGAGTTGGGGCTACGCATTTTATTTATAAAATCCCCCCTACTGAGGGCAAACAGAAACCTCAAAAAAGGTGCAGGGTGTGTTTCAAGAGGGGGCAGAGGAGAGTCACAATCTTTTACTGCCCAGAATGCCCTGGACAACCCGGTCTGTGTCTTGGGAACTGTTTCAAGATATATCACACTGTGCGTGATCTGTGATTTTTTTTTTTTTTTTTTCCTTTCATTTTTTCTCACACTCCAGTTAGTTAGTTCAGTTTAGTTTTTTTTTTTTTTACTGCTCCAGACTTTTACATTTTATTCGTACCATTTTATGTTCTACAATTGGTGCTGTATTTTGCCAAAATCTTTGCACACCTATGCATGGGGGGCATGGGTGTACTCAGGAGACCTTGCAGAAAACAACCTGGAGAGTTTTCATGCAGTAACAAACAACAGTGTCTCCTAAATCACAGTCCAAATCTAATGTGGGCGTAAAAATAAAAAATTGAAAAATTACCGCCATACACCTTCTCAAATGTTTTGGGCTAAAACCGTTGCATCCATGGCATCAAAGCACTCCATATGCAATACCTTGGGGTGTCAACATAACAAATATAAACAATTTTCTGGCAATAATTCAAACTGGGGTATGCGGTAGACCCAAAACCAAAGATAGGCCTAGCTGAAGAAATAATCTCAATTTCAACTCCAATGACAAAGTCATAAAAATTGTATTTGAACCTTCCCAAAATCCTGGCAAACCTATGCATGGGGGGCATGGGTGTACTCAGGAGACCTTGCAGAAAACAACCTGGAGAGTTTTCATGCAGTAACAAACAACCGTGTCTCCTAAATCACAGTCCAAAACTGATGTGGGTGTGAAAATGAAAAATGACCACCAAACAGTATCCAATTTGTTTGGAGCAAACGGTTGCATCCATAGCATAAAAACACTCCATTTACAATACTTTGGGGTGTTAGCTTACCAAATATATGCACGTTCATAAAACTGGGGTATGTAAAAAGGCCCCTAAAAAGAAGATAAGCAAAGAAGATACTGTATGTCAAATTAGAAAATTGACAAGCACATGTCAAAGATTGGCGTAGCACCCCAAAAACAACAGAACAAATCTATATATAGGTGGTATCAATTTACTCAGAAGATGTTGCTGAACATATTTTGGGGTGTTTTTTGGCAGTAACCCATAACTGGATTTGACAATTCATGCCTAAAGTACAATGTGTGTGAAAAAATAACCCAAAAAGTGACTACCTGAAAGTTTGACATAGAGCTAGTGCATGGAAAGTGTTAAAATACAACTCTTTGAAGCACCCCAGGGTGTGCCCTTTCTAAAAACATATGGTTTGATGGGGGTAAATTACTTTGGCCGGCTTCAAAAATGTCCCAAATAGGACATGGGTGCATGATGACGAAATGTGAAAATTCCAAGTTGGAAAACTGAAATGCACACCCCCCAAATAAGGCCTATTAGCCCCCAAATGACCCGACATACCTATACATGGGTGGTATCAATTTACTCAGAAGATGTTGCTGAACATATTTTGGGGTGCTTTTTGGCAGTAAACCTTAAAGTTCACAGTACATGTATTCTTAAATTGCGTTCAAAAAAAAAAATCACCAAATTTTTTTTTCTCAAACTTTGGCATAGATTTGTGGTAAAATGGTTTGCATGGAAAGAGTCAAAATACCCCAAGTTTAATACCTTGATTTGTGTACTTTAAAAAATATGTATATGTGGAGGGTTATTCAGGAATTAGTGACAGATATCAGTGTTACAATGTCACTATCACTAGTTTTGAAAATAAACTCTTTGGAAATGGCAAAGTGCTACTTGCACTTATTGTTGCATAAAATAAGGAAAAAAGCGAGGAATATGTAAACATTGGGTATTGCTAAACTCAGAACTAAATTTAGAAACTACTAAGGAATTAATTTTTTTTGACGGTTGTTGATACATAAGAAATTTTGGGGGTCAAAGTTCGAAAAAGTGGTGTTTTTTCAATTTTTGTGTCATATTTCACAATATTTTTTATAGTAAATTATATGAAATGATGAAAAAAATGGTATCTTTATAAAGTCCATTTAGTGACGAGAAAAACAGTGTAAAATATGTGTGGGTTGAATAAACGAGTAAGAGGAAAATTTGACGTAAACACTAAGAGCGCAGAAACGTAAAAACAGCAGCGGTCACGAACGGACGGATTCGTGTAAAACCGCCCGGTCACTAAGGGGTTAAAGTTATGTGTCTTATGTGCAGATGTTGGTGACCTTTGTGTTACAGGACATTCTGCCGGCAGAGCTTCTAATGATGCTCCATCACCATTTCCCATTCACCATCTATATTCCATGTGTGGCAGCATACTGTGGATTTCACACATTTTGCTTCACACGCCATGTCCCTGTATGCAGTGGTGTATTTAGGTTTTGTGCTGCCCTAGGCCTGACTAAACTCGTGCACCCCCTAATTTAAATTTAACGCACCCCTTCCTGTCAAGGGCACACCTCTTCCTGGTTAATCCCCACCCTTCCTCTTTAAGCTCCATCTTTTCCTCTTAGAGCTCCGCCTTTTCCTCTCTTTATATTAAAAGTGGATACCAAGTGCCTACCTGTATATTTTGTATACCATTTCAAATGTATCTATTGAGATAAAGAAAATTATGAAATGTTTAAATTCAAGCATTTTTACAAAGTACAGCCACGCATGTCAAGTATACTGGATCACAGCCGCTCTAATTGGTTGAACAATAAAATCCACAGAAACTTGCACTGCATATGAGCGTATCACAGAGCTGCACAGCAATAAAACCCACAGAAATGGGCAGTGTGTATGAGCATATCACAGAACTGCACAGCAATAAAACTCACAGTAATATGCAGTGTGTATCACAGAATCCACAGCAATAAAACTCCCAGCAATGCAAGGTTTGGTGTGTGTCAGCGTATCAGAATCCACTGCAGTAAAACTCCCAGCAAACCGAGTGTATATGAGCACACAGCAATTATGCTGTGGAGCATCTTGTCAGCAGTGGGGTGACACTGCCAGAGGGTGCACTGTAGCTTTGATTCCCTTCCCGGTGGGCGTTCAGTCCAGAATAGAGTCTGTTAACGAAAGGGCGGGCAGCTGCGCGCGTGCATTTCACGTGGTTCAGCCAGTCATGTGGTACTGAGACTCAGAGAAATGGCAGTGAAATGCCCTGATGTTCGGTGGTTTCAATCAGCAGGTTTATTCAGGCGAACCCCATAGGTTTCAATGTTAAAAATATTCCCGTTTTTATGCATTATCTAATAAATCATTTATTATTTTAATCTGCAGTAAAAAGTCTTTACTTATTGATTTTTTTTTTTAGTACCTTTTTTAGTCATTTTTTTTTTTGGCAAAATCCCCCCCCCCCCATTTTTTTAATGGCAGTTTTTCTTTTTTCTGTAACAGAACTTTTTATTATCAATCATAGGATCTTATATGTAAATTCCAGACATTTTCGTTCAGTAGTTCTTTTGAAAACAGCAGGCCACGGGTTTGCGGTGGCAGCATTCAGCTGCAGGGAACTACAGAGCACCAAAAAGTTGGCGTTGGAGTTTTAATGTGGATAAGTGCAAGATAATGCACCTGGGACGTAAAAACCCAAGGGCTGAATATAGAATATTTGATACAGTCCTAACCAACATCTGAGGAAAGGGATTTAGGGGTCATTATTTCAGAGGATCTAAGGGTAAGTAGTCAATGTAATAGAGCAGCAGGAAATGCTAGCAGAATGCTTGGTTGTGTAGGGAGAGGTATTAGCAGTAGGAAAAGGGAAGTGCTCATGCCACTGTACAGAGCACTGGTGAGACCTCACTTGGAGTACTGTGTGCAGTACTGGAGACCGTATCTCCAGAAGGATATAGACATCTTAGAGAGAGTTCAGAGAAGGGCTACTAAAAAGGTAGAGGAAGGGAGTATATTTAAAATTAAACAAGTAGCAAAACAAGAGGACATAGTCTTAGATTAGAGGGGTAAAGGTTTAAAAGTAACATCAGGAAGCATTATTTTACTGAGCGGGTGGTGGATACATGGAACAGTCTTCCAGTAGACGTGGTAGAGGCCAAAACAGTGATTGAATTTAAGCAGGCATGGGATAGGCATAAGGCTATCCTAAACAAAAGATAAATCCAGGTAAAGTATCCATGTATCCATGTAATTGGGCAGACAAGATGGGCCGAAAGGTTCTTATCTGCCGACATTTTTCTATGTTTCTATGTCATTTCGGTGCTCTTTGAGTAACCCATTTAGTGGTGAGTTTTTTTGCTGCCCACTGGAAAGTGAAATTGAAAGTGTAAATTAGTGAAATCTCAATGTATCCTTAATGGTAAAATACTTTGCAAAAGTAAAAAAAAAAAAATATATATATATATATATTTTTATTTTTTTTTAGGGGTGGGGCCACCCAGTACGGGCCGCCGCCCCCTGGAAAGTGCCACCCTAGGCCTGGGCCTAGTCGGCCTAGGCCAAAATACACCAGTTCCTGTATGTAGAATCACAGCTTAATTTTCACCACATCGTCCTATATCATCATTCTCAGCATCATGACATCATATTTGTCTTTGTTTCAGATAGTAACAACTGCCTGAAGTGTCCGGACGACGAATGGCCAGATCAGAGACGCATTATCTGTATTCCTAAAACATATGAATTCTTATCCTATGAACATGATGTTATGACCGTCTTATTCTCCGTCATTTCCATATTATTCTCTTTTCTAACTATTTTCATTCTAATAATCTTCATTTTATTCATGAAAAGTCCAGTTGTGAGAGCAAACAATCAGAACCTCAGCTTCCTCCTCCTGGTGTCCATCATGCTGAGCTTCCTCTCTGTCTTCCTGTTCCTCGGTCGTCCTCTGGATATAACCTGCAAGCTGCGTCAGACCACTTTTGGGACCATCTATTCAGTGGCTTTATCTTCTGTACTGGCCAAGACGATCATTGTTTGTATTGCGTTCAAAGCCACCAAACCGGGCAGCATCTGGAGGAAGTGGGTGGGAGTCAGAACGTCTCATTATGTCGTCACAATATGCTCCTCGATACAGGTTGTGATTAATGTGATCTGGTTGTCCCTCTGTCCTCCTTTCCAGGAATATGATAAGTTTTCATACCCCGGGAAGATCATCATCCAGTGTAATGAAGGCTCCGTCACTGCCTTTTATTCTGTATTGGGTTACATGGGGATTCTGGCCGCTGTGAGTTTCCTTCTGGCTTTCATGGTGAGGACATTACCGGACAGTTTTAACGAGGCCAAGTACATCACCTTCAGCATGCTGGTGTTCTGCAGTGTCTGGATCGCCATGATCCCGGCCTATCTGAGCACCAAAGGGAAGGACATGGTGGCCGTGGAGGTCTTTGCCATATTGGCTTCCAGCGCTGGGTTACTGAGTTGTATTTACTTCCCAAAATGTTACATTCTGTTAATGAAGCCAGAGATGAACAATAGGAAACAATTACTGGGGAAATTATAATTCTGTGTTTATTTGTTTGTTATGAAATGAATCAACATAATCTCACACACAGAGATACACACACACACACACACACCATTTTTAACCAGTAGACCCATTTTCTTTCATATAGATTGAAAGTGATTCACTTTAGGGCAAAATGTTTGACCAGATTAAGAATTCTGGGCTATAAAGACCTAGGGCCACATTACCTTCTTCTCGTTAACGCTCACTCAGGTGAGCACTAATGTTAACGTTAGCCCTGGTGGCCCTAGTGCAGGCTGACCATATTACAATCCAAACGCGAATGTTATCTTGTGCTTTTCAGCGCGAGGTTACTGTACTTTGCGCCGCCTATGCTTAACATGGGGAGCGCAAAGTGTTAATTAGCGTTAGCATTACAAAGTCCTAACGCTAAAGTCAACCCCAGCCAAGACCTGGTGCTAACGGATTCCGCTTCTGCAGAATCCGTCAGCACCAGCAGAACCCCCCCCCCCAATAAATCACATACTCACTTACTATCCCACGGTGAAGTCCACAGCTTCATCCGCCTCCTCTGTCCACTGGGAGCAGGGTGAGACTGGGAGAAAAAAGTCCCCCAGTTTCCCTCTGCAGATCAATATGCCGACCTGCCAGATCTCGTGTGGCAGGTCATGTGACCGGCGACGTCTGCCTCTGTGTTAATAAAATATATTAATGAAAACAGCATAAAAAAAAGTTTATTCTTCCTGAACTTGTATGGAATCAGACTTTATCAATTTACAATAAAGAACGTGGAAACAAATAAAAAGTCTTGACTATAGTAAATGCTCTATACATGGACGGGACGTGTGGAGAATCCTGCTGCACTGAGTTTACAAACTAGGCAGAGTAGGCATGTGCTTACAGGCGTCTGCCACAAGGTGGTGCCTTGCTCTGTTAAAACAAATTTTTTTGTATTTTATTTACAATCATTTAGATCACTGTATCTCTGGAGCTATATGGGGTAGAGGGACATACGAGGTATCATTGGAAAGGCCATATTATGTAATTTCCAGAGATACTAAATATATCTAGGTTACGTTTATGTGAAAATAAAATGACAAATACAATAATATATTTCTCTTGTTTTCTAGCGCAGCACTATTATTCAGTTTACAATAATAAAGTGCACAGTGATGCTGCGATAATTCACCTTTTCATTTACCACACCGCCAGAAAGTGCGAAGCTGAGGATGTAATGCATTGTTTCATCGGCAGCCTATACCATGGCACTGCAGTGAGGAGAGACGGGGGGACTTTGGAACCTGCATCTCTGAGTTGAACAGTGCACAAAGTTAAGTGAGGTGTCATTGGAAAGGTCAGGGTCTGGTCTTTACAATGATACTAGACATAACTATGTAATGTGGAAAAATAAACAAAATAAAAAAGTAAATGCAAAATGTATTTTTTTCTCTGTTTTACAGCAGAGGCAACATATGCTCTTACAAATAAAACAAACAATGCCACTCCACTAACTTAACTAACGCAAAGGATTCTGACTTACCACGAGATTGAGAGACGCAGAGAGAAGCTGGATTTCAGTTCTTTAAAATGTTGTTTTTGTTATTTGTTGTTTGTCCCAAAACAATATTAAAATAATCATTTTGCCATGTTTCCTTTTTTTTGTTTGGGGTGGGGGGTTGGGGCACCCCACGTTTCTGTGCCTACAGGCTCCTCAGATGCAAATCCGGCCCTGCTCACAATCATGAGGAGCCGACATAGAGAAGAAAATGAGGAGTAACAATGTATTTAGGTGATCTGTTCTACAGGGTTATTCAGCATCCACCGCAGGTTCCCTGAAGTGCGGCGAGTCAGCCGCCGAGTGCTAAGATTAACTTGCCCTTGCGGCTTACATTATGTGGGTCACACTACCAGGCCACTATTTACTAGGATTAGAGAACAAATCTATAAAAGTGGCTCATGATGTTTACTGCCATACATAAAGTGGAAGACATTGAAGAGGGGGATAGCTAAGTTGGTCTATTTTTTTTCCCACCAGACAGGGGGCCTTGGATTGGTTAGCGGCAGATAGATTGAGGTATATAATGAGACGTATAGTCATTTGACTTCAACAGCCAGCTGAGAAAGCCACTGGGAATTTTTCTAAAGGCGAAACACGTCCTGATATGCTTGTTTTATTTGTTTTATTGCTTTAAATAAAGTTTTTGGACTACCACCACTGCCTTGATCTATCAATTTGGTTTTATGGAGGTTGTACTTTACAAACAACCCTTGGGCATACCATCTGCAGACCTGGGTTAGGTCCTACACCATATGAGTACAACTCATTTACATTTTTATTTGGCTTCCACTCCAGTCTGCACTATGGTCTCCCCTTTTATATTTAAGGGCTTTAAGGGGATTCAAGATCGGAGGGGCGATCGGGTGACCAGATAACAACCCAGAAGCCGAATATCCCGAGCCAGGTGGGCTCTGCTTCATGTGAGTGCAATCATGTGTGGATTTGATTTTAGGGATGCCTCTTGGGTCGCACTATGATATATTCTCTCTTTCTTTTGAGGATATTGGAAAGAGATAACCTTACAGAAGTCTCTTTGGAACTGTGACTTACAACCCTTTCACAGTATCATTGTGATCGCTACACCTTTCCCGTTATTTGTCTATTTTGTTGTGGTTAAGCGATAAGAACCGCGCTAGTTTAAGCGACAAGAACCACGCTATTTTCCTTTTTTTTTTCCCCCTATGTTATCATATATCAGCGCTACCTTGTAATTTTTATTTTTCTTAAGATTTTCATTAGAATTGCCTATTTCATCATACGCTGATATCCAAATTATTTCACTGCCTCAAACTAAGGTTACTAAGCTAGATCTTCAAGCTGATTACAACGTGATGAGGATCAAATGGGTGAAACAGTGCTTTCAATACCACAAATGGCCTGGACAATGCGCTGCCTGACATCTGTGCCCACATCCTCTGTGACGTCAGCTGGCACAAGTCAGACCTCATCAGGGGCCACATCAAGGTCAGTCTCAAAATCTAAGAGTGTCCCACCCCCTTGAGGAAGGTCATGCAGCATGCCACATGCCAGGACAATCAAGATGGCTTTCGGGTGCTGGTACTGCAGGGCACCTTGGACCTCACACAGTGTTCCATCTCTCCTACCCACCAAGCTGGCAAAACCCTGGACCTTATTTTCTCTAGCCTCTAGACCATTTCCAACTTTTCCAACACACCTCGCCCCCTTTCCGATCACCACCTCCTTTCCTGGAATCTTCTCCTGCCACCTACCCAGCCTTCTGCTTCTAGCCCCACATCTCTTCAAACTTAATGGCACCTTGGTGCCCTGAATTCTAAGATACTCTCCACCGCTATCCATCCTCTTCATCTTCTGATCTCAACATCGAACTGCACTGACAAAGCTACTGATCTCTACAACTCTGTCTTTTCCACATCACTTGAGAAACTCACTCCTACATCTCTCGATCCTAAACACAGACCTAACTGCCAACCGTGGCACACTAAATACACAAGATATCTTCAGCGGTGTTTTAGGGCAGCTGAACGTGGCTAGAGGAAGTCTCGAACTTCAGCTGATTTCCTGCACTACATATTCTTGCTCCGTTCCTATACTCTTGTTTTATCTTTCGCTAAACAATTTTATTTCTCGTCCCTTATCTCATTCTCCACCTCTTCTCATGATTCCAGACTTCTGTTCCATACCTTCAATCTGTTAATGTGTCCCACTTTCACAGACCTCACTGCTTTCAGCTTCACTGACTAATTCACCAATAATATTACTAAACCTTGACTTGAAATCTCTTTATTGCCCTCCTCCTTTAACCATTCAAAATTCTTTTACACCTCCACTTCCTGCCCCCTCTTCCACTATAACATTTCAATGTTCTTGAACTCAGGACATACTTTAAAACGAGAGAAATCTCAATGTATCCTTCCTGGTAAAATCCTTTAAGTAGAGCGCCACACCCAAATACAATATCCTGAATCAAACACAAATCTGGTCGCTATATATACCTCAATGGTGCTTTCCCCAATAAACCAAAACATAGACAAGAGTCCAAAGATAATAAGGAATAGGTATAGCGCATTCAATCCGATCAACCTATGTTACATACAAATGGCAATACAACACAGCACCCATAGACCTCAGCCCAATGGTAAGCAGAATTATACACATTACATGTCCTTAGATAGTTTTTCAGAAGATGACTTTCTGTATGGTATTCTCACTTCAGCAGATGCTGTAAAGGGAAGGCAAAACCAGAATTGCGCAGTACATCCATTCAAATTGGAAATAATAATAAAATAATATGGAGGTTATATGTATTTGAGAGTTGTTAGTGAACCTTGGTGGGGTGTTGTGTGGAGGGGATAAATGGGGATTGTTTTGCCCATTCTGAATAGCGGAATAATATAAAGGCGCTCATAGAAATGATTATTTTCCGTGGATGGAACGCATGTGCATAGTGCATGCACCATAACGATTAATGGAGATAGCGGTTGTTTTGCATTCCACAGTGGATAGCAGAGCCTGTGTGCGTGCTCGAAAATGGCACATGTTTAAAATGTATCTGCATCATATTGTTTTATAATTGTTGTATATCGATTTGCTGATTGTTTTAATTGATGGTTAAGGGCAGAATATATAAGGCAGCAGTGGGGACAGAAGTGTAATCACCACCTGAGGAAGCCATGCTGGCGAAACGCGTCCTGGTAGATATGTCACATTAATTTTATTAATGTTTTTAATTTCACTGCTGTCTGCCTATGTTCCTGTTAAAGAAGGTTTTGGTATTTCCTAAATAATTCCCTACACGCTGTTTGACGGAGGCAATAGAGGCTCAGTGCCATGTGAGTTGTAAATTGGCTCTTAATAGACTCTGAGTTTTTTTAATTTATTGTACTAGGGGTGTCTCTGCTCTTCATCTGTTTTTACTGCAGTGGAACCCTATTGGCATCTATAGGACTTATCAAGGGGTTAATGGGTACCTGAAGAGAGACAAAAATACCCATAAAGTCATTTACCCTAGAGCCAGGTGTGGGCTCTTTTAAATGTGAGTTGAATACTACTGAGATTTATTTCCAATTTGAATTGATGTACTGCGCAATTCTGGTTTTGCCTTCCCTTTACAGCATCTGCTGAAGTGAGAATACCATCAAGAAAGTCATCTTCTGAACAACGAAGAACGCTATATCTATGGACATGTATTGTGTATAATCCTGCTTACCGTTGGGCTGAGGTCTAATGGCGCTGCGTTCTATTGCCATTTGTATTAACTCTTGTAGGTTTATAGAGGAACCTCCATTTATAAAATCTAGCGAGCAGATTATTCATATATTTCTGGTGGGCGCTTCACCCTTTCTTTGTTATTGCTATGTCACATACACTTTGATGTTCTTTTCTATCTCCATGGACCATATTGAAATAAACAAAGAGAAAGAAACAATGGTGTAGACTGTTTCTATACTTTCATTTATGTATGCACATGACTGCACACTCATATAAGAGGAGCGCTAACTGGCTCTAGTGCTTAGCACCTTATGGGTATTTGCTTCTTATTCACAGGGACCCATTCACCTGCCTGCTTTTCTTCTTTTAAAATCCTTATAAGGACAGCAAAAACAAGGAGACAAAAAAAATCCAATTGGGCCTAGTGTAACTCTGTAGTAACTTGTAAATTTACCAAAGCATACCAATTTTCCGCTTACTCTGGATGGGGCCTCCGGGCTCTTGGGGTATAGGCAGGTGAATTTTTGAGGAGAAAATCCACTAAACCTCTCTCCAATACGATACGGGTACGGCAAGGTGAAAAAAAGTGTTTTTATTTAAAATCATTAAAGTACCCAGGACACGTTTTGTCGGTGTACCGACTTCATCAGCTGGAAAAATATATGTATGGCATACTTAATCCCCCCTACCGTTTTTATATTTCCTTATTTAATCCAAACAACATCCATGTGTGTTTGTCCGTCCATTTATAGTTCCCCCTTGTTCATTAGAGTTCTAATGCGTTCATCTCTGTAACGCTTAGATACTTTACTCGCAGCATCCATCTTGCGCCTGCTCCCTTCTTGCGGTCCATTGGGATGGACCAATAAGACCCATAACAAATTCACCAATATAGATTCTAAGTATTACCAGATATGACCATTTTCCACATAACCAATAAAAGAGGGGGTTGAGGACAAGGTAGCATAAGAGTTAGCATAATATATTGCAACCATTACCATAGTAAGGTATATGTCATCTTTCAATTGCAAGGTTCAATTTTATAGGCTGTTGGAATTATGCATGTTAAATTTCCCAAAAGAGGCTGCATTCCACATGGTATCTTTATACAGAATATGGGTGTCATTAAGTTGAGATGCATGCATACACCCAAACATGGAATTAGCATAGTTGGCGTGGCAAAAACTTACAGGGAAGGTTTTATTCATCCATTGCCATAAACCTACACATTTATCGGGTATGCCTTGGTTAGAACAAAGGGGAGGACACTACGTTGGAGTGCCATGAGGTGCTGAACTGAGCAGAGGAACTATTGCCATAAATAAAGGAGACACGAAAGGTGGCTTGGGGATTCATCACTGAGTTGTTGGGAACATACATAATGACCTGGTAAGGGGCTTCCTTTCTATTGGGATCTGGGAAAGGCATTTTACCAGTGGTGTTAAACCTCATGTAGATTGCTGCAGTACCGCGTTGATCCTGTAGAAGGGGGGCACGAATAAAGGTGGCACCTGTATGGTTAGTAGTTTTAGAAAAAGTAGTCAATGAAAATTGTTATCAAAAAGACTGCTGAGATTCAGAGCAACTCCCTCATATGGTATGCCATATTTAGAACTAGTCGGTTTGGCCATACATATCCAGCAGGACTGGTTGACACCTGAAAGTTCATAAATAGTCTGAGCAGCATGTGCATAGTTATTAGGTAGGTGCAGGTCTCTTTTCAAATGCATATTAAAAATGGGAGGACGGGCAAAGGAGATGTTGTGGGAACCTATGATATCTTCCCAAAAACATTGATAGTAACACGAACTACCTGTAATTATAATTGGATAAAGACGATTAAGAGTGAAATAACAAAAATAATACAGTTTTTAGAACCAGAGTAGAGCATCTTCGTAGTGGTTCTAGCAACATACACTGCAAATGTAAAATCAGAGTAAACCCCTTCCGACCGCGGACGTACCATGTACGTCACGACCATGGGTCTCCCTTAGACCCGCGAATATACATGGTACATCAGCGGTCTTCTAACCTCCCTCCCGCCAATACTTATCTCCCTCGCTGGCTCACGTGGCGTGTCTGACAGGCTGGAAGCCTGCCCTGCGATTTCCGGGGGGCCGACAGGCTCGATGACATCATCACGCTGCGGGATAACATCATTGGCAGGCGCCCACAGGAGCCTGCAGTAAAATTCAGAAAGGGGAGGGGGCTCCTTTGGAGCCCTCTATCTCCCCATCATTTAAAGATAAGAGAGTCTCCCCTTTTAAGCGGTGTAAAGCATTAACCGTTTAGCTGCCAGATCACAATTCAGCACCAATCTGTGCCAAATCATGAATCAAACCTGGAGACGGCTGACATCTTGGATGTCAGCCAAGCCTCCGGGTCCCCCCACCCATTGACATCCTCAGCATATGTGTGAGGATGTCAGTGGGCCAGTTAACCCCCTAGCTGCCAAGTGGAGATAAGTGGATCCAAATGATCCCCCTATCTCCCGATCCGTGGCAGCTGGAGGGTTATGTTTGACATCATTGGAAAGGCCTAATCATGCCCAGGTGTAACAAAAAAAAATAAGAAATAAGAAAAAAAGTTTTTTTTTTAAAAAAAAAAAAAAAAGTGTGGGGGGGTTTAATTAAATAGGACCTAGGCTGTCGTCTAAAAATTATGAGCATAAAATGGTCATAATGAGCTCAGCGCACATAGGTGAACTGTCTCAGCAGTGAAGGGGTTAAATAGCAAAGACATGTAAAAATTTGATTTTTCTACTCTTGGGACAAAATTTTTAAACTATTTAGCGGGGGTCTTTTTTGGAGGTTGTACATTTTGGGGATTAAATTATGAAAAAGTGTGGTTTTACCATTTTTTTTCATCACATTTCATAATTTTATATAGTAAATTATAGGATATGATGGAAATAATGGTATGTTTAGAAAGTCCATTTAATGGAGGGAAAAACGGTGTATAATATGAGTGGGTTGCATAAACGAGTAAGAAGAAAATTTGACCTAAACACTAACAGCGCAGAAACGAAAAAAAACAACAGCAGGCACTAAAGGACGGATTTGCGTAAAACCACCCGGTCACTAAGGGGTTAATATAGAATGTATTACTTTGTAAGGGAGGGAATGTCTAAAAAAAATGGACAGTTTGTGTAAACAAAAAGGAGGTACCGCTCATCAGGGCAAACAGGATAGTCAATAGGCATAAAATAAATCAGGGGAAAAAACTATTCTTTGGCTGGGAAGCCAGACAATTGTTTAGCAGGGGTTTACAACTGCTGAGGCCCACACTCAAAATGCTTCAGCAGTATGCCACCACAGGAGGGGGTTACCAGCTGGGGTTGGACGCAGCACCCGTACAGATGCAGGTCGACCTCCAGGGACCTGTGTTCAGCCAGAAGCAGGAGCTAGCAATCCCACATCCAGGGTTAAGGTTACAGGTGGATCCGGAATGAAGTCATCAGGGATGAATGGCACTTTCTTTATCCTTGATGCATGGATCCAGTAAGGTGATTCATCGGTCAGCACGGCCGTTCTGGTTACAGCAAGGATTGTAGGTGGTTCTCCACATGGTGGATCAATGGTTTTGTGACAGTGCAGGACCTTTACAAGCACTCGATCTCCTGGGAGAAAAGGGTGGATGAGCTCTGTGGAGAGAGGAGGAAAAGAGCAGGAGACCACACCATAGAGCTTGTGCAATGTTTTAAGTAACTGAGTAACATTTGCTTTCCTAAATTCATCCAGATCACCTAGCAGCATGACCAGGGGACCTTGCTTAGGAATCCTTTGGGTCGGAAAGGGTCTTCCTATGAGAACTTCAAAAGGGGGAGAGACTAGACACGTGCGTTTCATTTGTCCGAATTCAAACTCATCCAAAAACGATACTCGGCTGTCTGAAATTTCGAATCGGTCAGAAGAACTAATCAAAATGATCCGAATCAATCTGAAATTATCCGAAACTGGAAAATAAAATGCAATTCAAGACAATGCAATGGGTTAATGGGCATTGGGCATCACACAGGGCACAGAGTATGTCCTAAGCAAAGGGTAAATGGGCGTTGGACATCTCATAAGCCACAGCATATGTAACAAGCAAAGGGTTAATGGGCATTGGGCATCTCACGGGGCACAGTGTATGTCCCAGCAAAGGATTAATGGGCATTGGGCATCTCACAGGGCACAGCGTATGTCCCAAGCAAAGGGTTAACGGTATTGGTCTCCTGTGTCTTTTTATTTTCACACTTTTTGGTTTTAATCATTATAAATGATATAAAATGAAAACAAATCGATTCGAAATTGCTCATAAAGAACAAATCAAAATGATGCGAAATGATCCTAAATGAAAAAAAATCCATGCAATTCAAGAGAAAGGATTAACCACTTGGCTGCTATGGATGCGCTCAGCGCGTCCAGCCAAGTGGTTCTCCTGTGCTACGGACGCGCTCAGCGCGTCAGAGCACAGGAGGCAGCAATCCGCCAGATTCCGCCGGATTGCTGCGCCCCCCCGGTGCGGGCTGACATCTTGGATGTCAGCCCAGCACTCAGGAGCCCGGCGGGGACATTAGATGTCATCGCGGAGACGCGATGACATCTAATTCAGGTGCCCCCCCCCGCATGTGCGGAGGAGGCGCCTGAACGGGAGGGGGGAGGTCCTTCGGACCTCTCTCCCGATCGCCGGGGAGCAGGGGGTTAATACAGGCACTGTTTGGAAGGGCACAGCCTGCCCTTCCAAACGGTGGCTGTCATTAACCCCTGGGGAGCCGGATCACGAATCGGCGCTGAAAAGCACCGGTTCGTGATCCTTTCCAGGAGCTGGCCGACATCTTGGATGTCGGCCAAGCCTCCGGGAACTCCCCCTGAGGACTGGCGTCATCGTGCGTAGCACGATGACGCCAGTTCTGGAGTTAACCCCTAGCTGCCACCAACGGTGGAGATAGGGGGTTCCAATGAACCCCCTATCTCCCGATCCGTGGCAGCTAGGGGTTAACATTTGGTACTGTTGGATCGGCCAGAGCATGGCCGTTCCAACGATATGAAACACGACTGTGAAAAAAGGTTTTTAAAAAAAAATTAAAATTAAAAATAAAAAATAAAAAATATTTAAAAAAAAAATTATAAAAAAAAATAAACAATTTTTTTTTTTTTTGGTTTGTTAATGCAGAAATATTGTTCCCATTTCAATTATAATGTGAACAATGATGCTGCACTAACGATTTTTGTATGCGGTGCATTTGTTAAAAATCACGTAATTTTCCCCAAAAAAAAATGTAACGAGACCCTATTTCTAATTTTTTTAACAAGTGCACCCCATACAAAATATAACCGCAATTGCTCGCATGTTAAAATGTGAAAAAAATACACTTTACACGTTGTAAATTATTGAAAATTCATATTTTATTGCAGTTTTTGTTATAATATACAGACAGGTCATGACGTATACATATAATAATGATATATTATGAATCTGCCGAGTCTGATGGAAAGAACGATATATAATATGTCTGGGTCATATACTAAAATAAGCCTTCAAAACGCGTTTAAACATGATGAGCAAAACTGGTAAAAATGACCTCAGCACAGAGGTGTGAAAAGCCTCAGCAGCAAAAGGGTTAATGAGCATTAGGCATCTCACAGCACACAGAGTATGTCCCAAGCAAAGGGTTAATGGGTCCCCTGTATATTTTTTTTACAGTTACTTTTTGTTTTTAATCATTATAAAATGATATAAAATGGAAACAAACTAATTTCGAATCGGTCAGAAAGAACGAATCGCTAACAATCCGAAATGACCCGAAATGAAAGGGAAATCAATTTGAAATGATCCGAAATGAAACCCCACTGCCTGAAAAGATCCGAAACGATCTGAAATGAAAAATACCACCGTGCACATGTCTAGGAGAGACCAGTGACAGAATGGGGTCAGCGTGCTCAAGGGTACCCTTAAGCATACTGACTTCATTCTTGTTACATCCCCAGCCCCCGCTGTGCCTCCTGAGGGGGTCAGGGCAAGAAGGGGGACCGCTGGCTGGTCAGGTGCCAGCACTTGCTGCTGGCAGATCGGCATCTGAGGGATGCTAGATATATGCCATAAAAGGTGTATGCGGGTCTGGGTAGTGCCCTGGGGGACAGGAAACAAGGACAAAAGTTTTTTAAAAAAATAAGTTTTTAACCCCTTCACTGCTGACGTCATGTGGGACACATCCTCAGTTACTCAAGCTGTATGCTGAGGAGCACGTGTCCCACACGTCATCAGCTTTGCGGGACCCCCGGCGGAGATACTCACCTCTCTGTCCGGGGTCCCGCGGCATTCTGACTTCAGCGTCCTCAGACGCTGAAGTTAAGCTCCTCCCGACGTAAATTATGTCATCGCACCATGCACGATGACGTCATTTCCAGGCGACCCCCAGCCAGGGCCGGTGCAAGCATTTTTATCTAGTCAGGCGAAGGTGCATTTTGGTGCCTCCCCATCCGTGTCATGTCAAGCCAATCAGGATAGAGGTGCCATGATAATCTCTACATATACACATATATGAGCAACCCTAGTGTGCGTATATATATATATATAAGTATATTTGCCCCCAGCTCATATCCAGGGAGGGGGGATCCATTCGGATCCCTCTCCCTCCCGATCGGGAGGTCCCACAAAAAAAGCCAGGCACTGCTTGAAAGGGGAGAGTCTCCCCTTCCGTGATGACATCAGATAGCCAGGGAACCCCTAGCTGCCCCTAGCTGCCCGGAATCCCCTGGTGGAGATAGGGGGTTCATTTGAAACCCGATATCTCCAGAACTCTGGCAGCTAGGGGGTTATGGCGGGTGTCAATCGAAAGGCCTGAGCATGGCCTTTCGAATGATACCCAACATGACCAGGTATAATGTAGAAAACTTAAAAAAAAATATGTATTTTTTTGTGTGTTATTTTTATTAAAGCAGCAATATTGTTCCCATTTCAATTATAATGTGAACAATGATGCTGCACTAATGATTATTTTCTATGGTGTACGTTTGCTAAAATCACATAATTCCCCCCCAAAAAAATTTAATAAGTCCCATTTCTAATTTTTGTACAAGCGCACCCCATAGAAATTATAACCGCAAATGTTCATGTGCTAAAAGGTGAAAAAAACCACTTTACACGCTGCAGATGATTAAAAATTCAAGTTTTATTGCATTTGTTATAATATACAGCCAGAACATGACATATACATATAAAAATGATATGTTATGAATCAGCCGAGTCTGCCGGAAAGAACGATAAATAATACGTCTGGGTCGTGTAATAAAATGTGGCTTCAAATCGCGCTTAAACATGATGAGCGAAAGCGGTAAAAATTAGTTCAGCACACAGCGGTGAAATGCCTCAGCAGTGAAAGGGTTAAAGGAACATTGAGTTTTCCATAAAATAAGGGTTAAAAATAAAAACGAAAAATTCCTTCAAATATCATGCCTAGGAGGTCCCCATAACCTGCCCATGAAGTGGCGGATTTGTAGGATGTATGGAAACATCACCATCACAGCACAGACAAACACACGACACCTGGCACCTCCAGTCTGCATACAATGTATCAAATTCATGAGACGGACTAATTAGAAGCACATGTTATTTCCAAACACTAATTAAACACCTGTTGTTTACGCCTTTTGAGAGCACAGGTCATTTAGAGGTGAGAATCTTTGCACGTAGACATTATTTTTTAATTCAATATCTAATAAACCGTTGCTTATAATATTCTGCAGTAAAGAGTCTCTTTATTTCTAGATTTTTTAGTATTTTTTAAGCATCACAGTTTTTTTTTATTCGAACTCGAATCAAATGCGCCAAAAAGTTTGAAGTTCGCGAACGGCCAAAGTTCGAATCGAACTCCGAACTGATCGAACTGAACAGCTCATCCCTAATCTGGAGCAGATGACAGCCACAATGCAGGACTTTATTGCAGCGGAACAAAAGCAAAGTGTAACCGAAGTAAAGGGAGAGATTCAAGTGCTGGGTGCACGGACAGATGTGGTAGAGTGCAGGATGGATGAGATTATAGAAAGGACAGGGCAAAGAGATAAGGAATTGCTATTTATGTTGATGAGTCCATAAAATTCACCCCTTTACAGAATTCTAGCTCCCCGGCCACCTTTGATTTCTTCTCTGGTATAATTGAGATCCCATTCAGTAAATAAATCATTGTTGCAGGATTTTACCACCCACCAAGCTCTCCAGTGCATTCCCTCTCTGACATAACTCAAATCCAAAAAACTGCTGGTCCTTGGCGATTTTAATACAGATTGGCTGAATCCTAAAGCCAATAAACACTGCTTACTGTTTAAGGCCTTGCAACTAACTCAATCAATCTCCACCCCAATCGCATGAATATGAAGAGCCCTAACCATACCCTGCTGGACTGGATTCTCTCTTCATGTCCTGATAGAATACAGGAGGCAGGCGCTCTCCCTAATAGCTTCAGTGACCACTGTCTAGTGTACTGTGTGTGCAAAACAAAAGGCCACAAAATCTCCCCCAAAGATAATAATCACCAGGTCTCTCAAGAAATTTAATCTAGAATCCTTCCTAAGTGATCTCAAACAGCTCCTATGGTACAGACTAAACCTAATCCCAGACCTAGACTGTGCAATTGAATACTTTCAATCTGAGCTCCTACAAGTCTGGAATTCCCATGCCCCACTGTGTAAAGTGCGAGTAAAAGGGGCCCATCTACCCTGGGTTACAGTTGTTCTTACACAAATGTACCAGTTTAGAGATTCGCTGTGGTCAAATTTCAAGAGTACTGGTTCCAAGAATGATCACTATGAATACCGACAATGCCGGAATGCATGCAGAAAAAAACAAACAAAAATGTCTAAAGCCCAATACTTAAATGAAAATCTATACTATAAAAGAGTAAGCCTTCAAGTGTCCGTCGCCAAAAGCGGACTGCGCATGCGCGACGGACATTTGAAAGTGGCCGTTAAAACAAACAGGTAGCTGCGCGTGCCGGCCGCCTGCAAAAAAAAAAAAAATCGGCACGAGCCACGGGCAGCTACCCGTGTGTTTAAACGCCGCAAGCCCCGATCCTCCAGCGGTGACCGTCCTCCGGCTGTCGCGGCCTGCTCAGCGGGCATCCAGGCTCAGGCGAGCCCCCGGCTTGGTTTGGGCCTACAGGCCCAGCCGAGCCGGGGACTCGCCTAAGCCTAGAGGCCGGCCGAGCAGCCAGCGACAGCCAGAGGATGGTCACCGCTGGAGCTCCGGGCCGAAGTTCCCAAAACATACTCCCCTAAATCGGCCCTGAGCTCCAGCGGTGACCTCCTCCGGCCGAGCAGGCTGCTAGGCCGGCCTCCAGGCTCAGACGAGCCCCCGGCTCGGCTTGGGCCTACAGGCCCAGCCGAGTCGGGGACTCGCCTAAGCCTAGAGGCCGGCGAGCAGCCAGCGACAGCCGGAGGACGGTCACCGCTGGAGCTCAGGGCCGAAGTTGCCAAAACATACTCCCCTACATCGGTCCTGAGCGCCAGCGGTGACTTCCTCCGGCCGAGCAGGCTGCTAGGCCGGACTCCAGGCTCAGGCGAGCCCCCGGCTTGGGCCTACAGGCCCAGCAGAGCCGGGGACTCGCCTAAGCCTAGAGGCCGGCCGAGCAGCCAGCGACAGCCGGAGGACGGTCACCGCTGGAGTTCAGGGCCAATGTAGGAGGATGTTGCCTACACATACTCACCTACATCGGCCCTTAGCTCCTCCAGCGATGGCAGTCCCGCTTCCAGTGTCCTCTCTGTCTCCGTTGGTCGTCGGTATGACGTCACGAAAGCCTTTGACCCTGGGTCAAAGGCTTTTGTGATGTCATACCGGTGACCAACAGAGAGAGGACACTGGAAGCGGGACTGCCATCGCTGGAGGAGCTAAGGGCCGATGTAGGTGAGTATGTGTGGAACCGGTGGAGGACTCAAGGCCAATGTAGGTGAGTATGTGCTCTACACACACACACCCTGCTTGCTTGGTCGGCATCCAGGCTCAGGCGAGCCCCCGGCTTGGCTTGGGCCAAGAGGCCCAGCCGAGCCGGGGACTCACCTAAGCATGGAGGCTGGCCAAGTTGCCTGCTCGGGCGTCCTCCAGGCTCAGGCGAGTCCCCGGCTCTGCTGGGCCTCTAGGCCCGAGCCGGGGGCTCGCCTAAGCTTGGATACCGGCCGAGCAAGCAGGGTGGGTGTGGAGAGCACATACTCACCTACATTAGCCCTGAGCTCCAGCGGTGACTGTCCTCCGGCTGTCGCAGGCTGCTCGGCCGGCCTCCAGGCTCAGGCGAGCCCCCGGCTTGGCTTGGGCCTACAGGCCCAGCCGAGCCGGGGGCTCGCCTAAGCCTGGAGGCCGGCCGAGCAGCCTGCGACAGCCACCGGTGGAGCTCCGGGCCAATGTAGGGGGATGTTGCCTACACATACTCACCTACATCGGCCCTTAGCTCCTACAGCGATGGCAGTCCCGCTTCCAGTGTCCTCTCTCCGTTGGTCGCCGGTATGACGTCACGAAAGCCTTTGACCCCGGGGGTCAAAGGCTTTCGTGACATCATACCGGCGGCCAAAGGAGAGAGGACACTGGAAGCGGGACTGCCATCGCTGGAGGGCCGATGTAGGTGAGTATGTGCTCTCCACACCCACCCTGCTTGCTTGGCCGGCATCCAGGCTAAGGCGAGCCCCCGGCTTGGCCTGGGCCTAGAGGCCCAGCCGAGCCGGGGGCTCGCCTGAGCCTGGATGCCAGCCACACACACACACACACACACACACACACACACAGTAACAACCATATATGTGTATGTGTGTGTATATATATCCACATGGGGTTACAGTGTGTGTGTGTGTATATATATATATATACGGACTGCGCATGCGCGCAGCCCACGGGGTGCTGTGGCGATTGGAATGCGCGCGCAGCCGGGTGCGCGCGCGCCACCCGCCGCAGCACGCCCAAAGCGTCCTATGGAGTTTTGCTGCGCGCGCATCCAACCTCCGTTGGACGCTTTGGGCGTGCTGCGGCAGGTGGCGCGCACGCACCTGGCTGCGCGCGCATCCAAACCCCAACAGCCTGTTACGGAGGTTGCCACGCGCCTCCCGCCGCAGGACCACCAATGTTGGAAGGGCGCAAAAACAGCCCAGAGCCCAGCACCGAGCCCAGTGCCTGAGCCCAGCGCCTGAGCGCAGAGACCAGCGCCTGAGCGCAGAGCCCAGCACCGAGCCCAGCGCCTGAGCGCAGAGCCCAGCACCGAGCCCAGCGCCTGAGCGCAGAGCCCAGCGCCTGAGCGCAGAGCCCAGCGCCTGAGCGCAGAGCCAGCACCGAGCCCAGCGCCTGAGCGCAGAGCCCAGCGCCTGAGCCCAGCACCGAGCCCAGCGCCTGAGCGCAGAGCCCAGCACCGAGCCCAGCGCCTTAGGACCTGAGCCCAGCACCTTAGCGCCTGAGTGCAGAGCCCAGTGCCTGAGCCCAGCGCCTGAGCCCAGCGCCTGAGCGCAGAGCCCAGCGCCTGAGCGCAGAGCCCAGCGCCTGAGCCCAGCGCCTGAGCCCAGCGCCTGAGCCCAGCGCCTGAGCGCAGAGCCCAGCGCCTGAGCGCAGAGCCCAGCGCCTGAGCCCAGCGCCTGAGCGCAGAGCCCAGCGCCTGAGCGCAGAGCCCAGCGCCTGAGCCCAGCGCCTGAGCCCAGCGCCTGAGCCCAGCGCCTGAGCCCCTGAGCGCAGAGCCCAGCGCCTGAGCCCCTGAGCGCAGAGCCCAGCGCCTGAGCCCCTGAGCGCAGAGCCCAGCGCCTGAGCCCCTGAGCGCAGAGCCCAGCACCTGAGCCCCTGAGCGCAGAGCCCAGCGCCTGAGCCCCTGAGCGCAGCGCCTGAGCCCAGTACCTGAGCCCAGCGCTGAGCAGAGCACAGAGCAGAGCGCCAAGCAGAGCACAATAGATGGCACAGAGCAGAGCACAACCCATTAAAGGCACAGAACAGCGCACAATAAACGGCACAGAGCCGAGCACAGCACAATAGACTGCACAGAGCCGAGCACAATAAACGCCACAGAGCCGAGCACGGCACAATAGACTGCACAGAGTCAAGCACAATAAATGTCACAGAGCCGAGCACAACAGAATAAACGCCACAGAGCCGAGCACAATAAACGCCACAGAGCCGAGCACAATAAACGCCACAGAGCCGAGCACAATAAACGCCACAGAGCCAAGCACAATAAACACCACAGAGCCAAGCACAGCACAATAGACGGCACAGAGCCGAGCACAATAAACGGCACAGAGCCGAACACAATATACGGCACAGAGCCGAGCACAATATACGGCACAGCCAATCACAGCACAATAAACGGCGCCGAGGACAGAACCAAGCACAACACAATAAACGGCGCAGAGCACAATAAAAGCAGAGCACAATATACGGCACGGAGCAGAGCACAGAGCCGATGTGCAGAGCCCAGCACAGAGCCGAGCAAAACAGAATAAACTCCACAGAGCCGAGCACAATAAATGCCACAGAGCCGAGCACAATAAACGCCACAGAGCCGAGCACAATAAACGCCACAGAGCCGAGCACAATAAACGCCACAGAGCCAAGCACAATAAACGCCACAGAGCCAAGCACAGCACAATAGACGGCACAGAGCCGAGCACAATAAACGGCACAGAGCCGAGCACAAGATACGGCACAGAGCCGAGCACAATATACAGCACAGCCAATCACAGCACAATAAACGGCGCCGAGCACAGAACCAAGCACAACACAATAAACGGCGCAGAGCACAATAAAAGCAGAGCACAATATACGGCACGGAGCAGAGCACAGAGCCGATGTGCAGAGCCCAGCACAGAGCCGAGCAAAACAGAATAAACGCCACAGAGCCGAGCACAATAAAAACGCCACAGAGCCGAGCACAGTACAATAGACGGCACAGAGCCGAGCACAACAGAATAAACGGTACAGAGCCGAGCACAGAGCCAAACACAGCACAATAAATGGCACCGAGCACAGAACCAAGCACAACGCACCACACTTATCAATAGACTGCCCTCTGGGCAGGCTTTACACCTAGTTTAAACAATAAAATATCAAACCCTAGAAATTTTTGGAAAATCATAAATAACATACAAGCAACCCCCCGTCCACTGCCAAGCGGCTGCTGTTAAAGTAAACAACCAAACCCTGCAACGCCTCCTAGACATAGCAAATGCCTTTAATAATTATTTTGTTGGATGTGCCACCACACTGATTGCTAAGCTAAAGAATGACACGCCTACAGAAAGGCCAAATGCAGGTTAGGCCCCTCCAACCATGCAGAGACCCCATATCACAGTTAAATTCAACTTTAGACCAGTGCCTGTCAGTGTAGTTACTAAACTTCTCTGTAATCAAAAAATGAAATCCCAGCAATGCTGCTGAAAATCAGTGCGCCGGCAATTGCAAATCCTGTCGTAACTCTAATCAATGAATCACTGGCGAATGGATACATAGCCAAACTCTGGAAGACTGTGAGAGTGGTACCTATCAATAAAAGTGGTGACAGTACTTTGCTATCCAACTACTGTCCGATATCATTGCTCCCTGTAATGTCAAAAATTCGGGAAAATTGCATGTACACACAATTACATGTTTATTATCAATCTTAAAACAATTTAACCCCAGATCAATACGGCTTTCATCCAAATCACTCAACTACAACCGCCCTTTTAAAGTTTGCAATGATACCCAAGCTGGCATGGAACAAGGAGACCTAACTGGAGCAATCTTCCTTGATTTTGCCAAGGCCTTTGACACTAGGGATGAGCCGAACACCCTGAGTTCAGTTCGCATTCAAACTCGAACTTTTTCAAAAGTTCGAATTCGAACACGAACTCAATACAAGTCAAGGGGGCTCAAAATTCAATTTTTAGAGTGCCCTCCAAGAGGGTATATATATGCTAGATATTTGCCATAAAAGGTGTATGGGGGTCCGGGTAGTGCCCTGGGGACAGGAAACAAGGACAAAAAGTAAAAAAAAAAAAGGTTTTTAAAGGGACAGTGTCTTAGATGAAATAAGGGTTAAAAATAACAACGAAAAATCCCTTCAAATATCATGCCTAGGAGGTCCCCATAACCTGCCCGTGAAGTGGCAGATTTCTAGGATGTATAGAAACATTTAAAAACAATGTCTGGGTCCGGGTAGTGCCCTGGGGACAGGAAACAAGGACAAAAAGTTTAAGAAAAAATGTTTTTAACCCCTTCACTGCTGACGACGAGTGGGACACGTCCTCAGTTACTCCCACTGTATGCTGGGGAGGACGTGTCCCACACGTCATCAGCTCTGCGGGACCCCCAGCGGAGATGCTCACCTCTCTGTCCGGGGTCCTGTGGCGTTCTGACTTCAGCGTCCTCAGACGCTGAAGTCAAGCTCCTCCCACCGTAAATGACGTCATCGTGCCATGCGCAATGACGTAATTTCCAAGTGACCCCCGAGCAATGCCAGGAGATCGCCTGGAAGGGGGGGATCTGTCCGGATCCCTCTCCCTCCCGATCGGGAGGTCCCACAAAAAAAGTCAGGCACCGCTTAAAAGGGGAGAGTCTCCCCTTTAAAGCGGTGCCTGGCTTTAACCACTTAGGCAACGGGTCGCACTTCGGCACCGAAGTGTGGCCAAGCTCCGGTGGGGGCCGCCATCTTGGATCGCGGCTCCACCCCGGGTCCCCCCTCACTGCCTGACGTATTCACGCATAGCGTGATGATGTCAGATAGCAGTGGAGCACCTAGCTGCCCGGAATCCCCTGGTGGAGATAGGGGGTTCATTTGAGGGTTCACAGAGATGCTGTGAGGTTGTGTATAGAGATGCTGTGAGGTTGTGTATAGAGATGCTGTGAAGTTGTGTATAGGAGATGCTGATGGGGTTGTGTATAGAGATGCTGTGAGGTTGTGTATAGAGATGCTGATGGGGTTGTGTATAGAGGGGATTCCGGGCAGCTAGGGGTTCCCCGGCTATCTGACGTCATCACGCTATGTGTGAGGACGTCAGGCAGTGAGGGGGACCTGGGGTGGATGGTGGCCCCCACCGAAGCTAGGCCGCACTTCGGCGCTGCAAGGCATCTCTATACACAGCCCCATCAGCATCTCTATACACAGCCTCACAGCATCTCTATACACAACCTTACAGCATCTAGGGGGTTCATTTGATATCTCCAGAACCTTGGCAGCTAGGGGGTCATGGAGGGTGTCAATCAAAAGGCCTGAGCATGGCCTTACAAATGATACCCAACATTACCAGGTATAAAGTAAATAAAAAATAAATAAAAAAAAAACATGTATTTTTTTATATGTTATTTTTATTAATTCAGCAATATTGTTCACATTTCAATAATAATGTGAACAATGATGCTGCACTAATGACTTTTTTCTATCGGGTGCGTTTGTTAAAAATCACGTAATTCCCCACACAAAATGTAACAAGTCCCCATTTCTAACTTTTGTACAAGCGCACCCCATAGAAAAAATAACCGCAAACGCTCATGTGCTAAAATGTGAAAAAAAACACTTTACACACTGCAGATGATTAAAAATTTTAATTTTATTGCATTTTATGTCATAATATACAAGCAGGACATGATGTATACATATCAAAATTATATATTATGAATCTGCGGAGTATGCCGGAAAGAACGATATCTAATATGTCTGGGCCATTTAATAAAATGTGGCTTCAAATTGCGTTTAAACATGATGAGCGAAAGCAGTAAAAATGAGCCGAGCACACAGCAGTGAAATGTAGGGTTAAGGGGTTAAACCGCATATCAGAGGAACATTTAGTAGAGAAATGAACACTTCTCAGAAGCACAGGTGTTGTTTGATACATGTTCAGGAGACACCTCCAGACACCCTCAGTCTACAGACAATGTATCAAATTCATTAGACCATACTAATTAAAAGCACATGTTATTTCCAAACACTAATTAACACCTGTTTTGCTTATAATATTCTGCAGAAAAGAGTCTCTTTATTTCTAGATTTTTTAGTATTTTTTAAGCATTTTTTATACTATTTTTAAAAATAAATTTGAACCGAACACGCCAAAAGGTTCGAAGTTCGCGAACTTTCGAACTGCCGATGTCCGAGTCGAACTCCGAACTGATCGAACCAAACAGCTCATCCCTATTTGACACAGTAGACTATGGCATCCTATTCCAAAAACTTAAAAACTCTGGTATTAGTGATCACACACTAACCTGGTTTCAATCGTATGTATCCAACCGATCACAACATGTGTCCATTTCTAGCAGCTCCTCCCTCCCCCACCCAGTCACGTGTGGAGTACCCCAAGGCTCGATACTCAGCCCCCTGCTATTCACGATATTCATAAATGATCTGCCCAATGTCTGCAAAGCCTCAACTGTACACATGTATGCAGATGACAATGTAATCTATACCAGCAAACCAAATCTCTCGCAGCTGGAGGCCGTGCTGCAAGAACAATTCACAAAGGTAGAAAAGTGGTTTGTAGATAACAAACTTTTCTTAAATACTGACAAAACTGTAACGATGCTCTTTGGAACAAAACCTAAACTACACAAATTGCAAAATCCCCATCTGTGTCAGGACAAAATCAAATGGCACGCTGACCACAGTCACTTCTCTCAAATATCTAGGTATGTGGATAGACCCAAATCTATCCCCACATTGAAAAACTCTCATCTAAACTTTACCCCAAACTAGGTGCCCTGTACAGAAACAAATCCTGTCTAAGCCCCGCGGTAAGAAAGCAGATTGTACAACAAATGCTTATGCCGGCTATTGATTACGGAGATGTAGTGTATGCAGCCGCCCCGCAAACACACTTTTGTAAACTTACTACATTGTATAACTCACTGACCCACCACTGTGACATGTTAAAAGAGCTAAACTGGCCGTCGCTGGAATCTAGACGGACTCTTCCCCTTCCCAACCTGGCGTTTAAGAGATTTTCTGGGAAGCTACCACCATTATCTTAATAGGCTGCTTCCCCTAGCAGTTCCCTCATCCTATAACCTCCGATCCAGGTCCAGCACCTTACTTGCAATACCACAATACAAAAAGAAGTGGCTCGACGCTCATTTTCCTACAGAGCACTGCAATTATGGAATAATCTCCTAGACGCCATCAAATCTTTCCCCAGTCTTAAGTCACTCAAGAGCTCCCTATTAACATACCTCAATACGGAATGCACCTGTAAACATGTAACACAGTTTATTACTTACGTATTTATTTTCTGTGTTAATTTGTATATTTGTGTTTTGTTTTTAATATCTTGCATTTATTACTTAGTATTTCTGTAATGACTGTAAAATTTCAATGTTCTTGAACCCAGGACATACTTGAAAATGAGAGAAATCTCAATGTATCCTTCCTAGTAAAATACTTTAGAAATAAATAAATAAATAAATTATCACAACCCAAAACACGACCGTGGACTATGTAGATGCATTATTGGGGCTCATTACCAGCTTGGAATTACAAATGGAGGACCTACCAAATAGATCCAGGCGTAACAACCTACGGATAAGGAGGCTGCCAAAGTTGGTCTAGTCAGAGGCCTTACATGATGTGGTGTTGGCATTACTACAAGTACTGTTGCCTCATATCCCCACGGAGCGCCTACATATTGATCGAATACATAGGTTGGCGAAAGCTAGAGCAGCGCCCCAGGGGGTGCCTCGTGACACGATACTTCGCCTCCATTATTATACAACTAAGGAGGAAATTGTTCGGGCCACTAGGCAGGCCGCGCTTACATTCCAAAATTCGGCTTTGCAGTTATTCCAGGACCTCTCACCTGCTACCCTGGCTAAACGCAGGCAGTGAAAACTACTTACAGTTCATCGGCATGCTAATGGGGTTAAATATGCGTGGTGCTTTCCTATCGGCCTGATCACTATTACAGCTGGCATATCCTATTCCTGTGCCTCGCCGCGAGTCCAGGTTTTCGATGGGTGTTAAATCTGCACGCTTTCCCGGAATTTTTACTACCCCTACCTTTAGCACCACTACCACGTCTTTCTATGGAATGGTCCGTGGTCTCAAAATCCTCGCACCGGGAACCTACTTGAGCAAATGCTTTTTGGTTCATTTGCAATCCATTACTTGTAAATGTCTGATGTGACTTTCAAGTCGCTTTCTGGTCACTTTTGTCGTATTTACTCAGGTTCGCCACTATGAAAAGATGTAAATGGTTTTATGTGATGATTTATATAAAGTCTTGATTATGGCTTACATAGGGCTACATATCATAGTTTGTGCTAACGTTAGCGCTCACCTGCGTGAGCGTTAACGTTAGCCCCAGTAGCTGCCGCTTATTACTGTCCAAAAGCTAACAGGTTAAGAAACCCGTTACCAGGGATGGCGCTAACGTAAGGCAGCACAGGCGGCCGCCTTACTGTCTGGCTTCCTGCCAGTTGAGGGGGCGCCGGCCCGGGGCGGACTTCAGGTCAGAAAGAGAAGGGGACAATCGCCGCCGGCGTTCTACTCACTCCGTCCCTCAGTCCCTATGTTGCGAGCAGTCACTGGCATGCACATGCAGCTTGGTCGCTCGCCTGGGATGGGAAAAGCAACCATGTGACCTGACCCGTGCGCGAGAACGAGGCTGGTCAGGTGGTTCCCAAATCCCATCCCAGGTGAGTGGCAAAGCTGCACGTGCATGCCAGCGGCTGCTCGCCATGTAGGGACTGAGGGACGGAGTGAGTAGAACGCCGGTGGGGCCTGGCAGGCAGCAGAGCAGAGGTGAGAGCTGCTGGGGCAAATATACCCATATATGAGCTGGGGGCAAATATACCCATATATGAGCTGGGGGAAATATACCCATATATGAGCTGGGGCAAATGTACCCTTATATGAGCTGGGGCAAATACACCGATATATGAGCTGGGGCAAATAAATCCATTTGAGCTGGGGCAAATATACCCATATGTGAGCTGGGGAAAATATATACCCATGTGAGCTGGGTCAAATATACCCTTATATGAGCTGGGGCAAATACACCCATATATGAGCTGGGGCAAATAAATCCATTTGAGCTGGGGCAAATATACCCATATGTGAGCTAGGGGCAAATATATCCATATGTGAGCTGGGGCAAATATATCCATGTGAGCTGGGGTAATATATCCATGTGATCTGGGGCAAATAAACCCATGTGAGCTGGAGATAATATATCCATGTGAGCTGGGGCAAATATATCCTTGTGAGCTGGGGCAAATATATCCATGTGAGCTGGGGCAAATATCTCTATGTGAGCTGGGGCAAATATATCCATTTGAGCTGGGGCAAATATATCCATTTGAGCTGGGGCAAATATATCCATTTGAGCTGGGGGCAATATATACCCATGTGAGCCGGGGCAATATATACCCATGTGAGCCGGGGGTAATATATCCATGTGAGCTGGGGCAAATATACCCATATATGAGCTGGTGGCAATATATACCCATATATAAGATGGGGCATATATACTCATATATAAGCTGGTGGCAATATATACCCATATGAGCTGGGGGCAATATAAACCCATGTGAGCTGGGGGCAAATACAGTGGCAAGAAAAAGTATGTGAACCCTTTGGGATTACGTGGAGTTTTGCATGAATTGGTCATAAAATGTGCTCTGATCTTCATCGAAGTCACAACAATTTGAAAAACACAGTCTGCTTAAAATAATACAACACAAACATTATATAGTGCAGGAGGGGTGGGGTCGCGCCTATTCCCCGAAGGGTTGGCTGCAACCACCAAATGCATCCAGCCCAACAACATGTGTAGAACATAACAAAGAAAAAAATGTCATCTGCGCTTACTCCATTTATACCGTGTGAAACTAAACACAATTAGAGGTTTGGTTTCTTATTAATGACCATTATAAGACTAGCTCGCCCGCCAACGTCACGGCACCTCTATAAGGGCGAGTCCTAACCAAAATGAAACCACAGGCTGCTACATAGCAAACCATACCTGCTCATGCTGCCCGTCAAACATGAGGTAGACTGATGGGCCTTTATTTATGCTCCCCCAGAAACAAAATCCACTTTGGGATCAAAACAAACACACGGAGCGGAGTCTTGCTGCAGGGATGACCTGGCTGGAAGTAAATTGAAACATACATAGTGCAGGAGGGGTGGGGTCGCGCCTATTCCTCGAAGGGTTGGCTGCAACCACCAAATGCATCCAGCCCAACAACATGTGTAGAACATAACAAAGAAAATAATGTCATCTGCGCTTACTCCAATTATACCGTGTGAAACTAAACACAATTAGAGGTTTGGTTTCTCCATTTGAGCTGGGGGCAATATATACCCATGTGAGCCGGGGCAATATATACCCATGTGAGCTGGGGGTAATATATCTATGTGAGCTGGGGCAATATATCCATGTGAGCTGGGGGCAAATATACCCATATATGAGCTGGTGGCAATATATACCCATATATAAGATGGGGCATATATACTCATATATAAGCTGGTGGCAATATATACCCATATGAGCTGGGGGCAATATATACCCATGTGAGCTGGGGGCAAATACAGTGGCAAGAAAAAGTATGTGAACCCTTTGGGATTACGTGGAGTTTTGCATGAATTGGTCATAAAATGTGCTCTGATCTTCATCAAAGTCACAACAATTTGAAAAACACAGTCTGCTTAAAATAATACAACACAAACATTATATGTTTTCATGTTTTTATTGAACAGAACATGTAAACATTCACAGTGCAGGGTGGAAAAAGTATGTAAACCTTTGGACTGAATAACTGGTCGACCCTCCTTTGGCAGCAATAACCTCAACCAAACATTTCCTGTAGTTGCAGATCAGACCTGCACAACAATCTGGAGTAATTTTGGACCACTCCTCTTTACTAAACGATTTCAGTGTAGCAATATTCTTGGGATGTCTGGTGTGAATCAATCTCTTAAGGTCATGCCACAGCATTTCAATCGGGTTGAGGTCAGGACTCTGACTGGGCCACTCCAGAAGGTGTATTTTGTTTTGTTGAAGCCATTCTTTTGTTGAATTTCTTGTAGGCTTTGGGTCATTGTCCTGTTGCATCATCCATCCTCTGCGGAGCTTCAGTTGGCGGACAGATGGTCTTAGGTTTTCCTACAAAATGTCTTGATAAAGTCTGGAATTCATTTTTCCATCAATGACAACAATCCGTCCAGGCCCTGAGTCAGCAAAGCAGCCCCAAACCATGATGCTCCCTCCACCATGTTTTACAGTGGGGGTGAGGTTTTGATGTTGGTGTGCTGTACCTTTCATCTCACTTTCCAAATCGGCTATTTTGACCTAGAATTTTTCATTCTCCAGTAATTCTCAAGTCATTCTCCTGCTTTTCACCCTCTCTGAGTAACCCTGATAGTGTTGTGTGTTTTTTCCAAACAACTCAATTTTGGTTTCATCTGTCCACAGAATATTTTTCCAGTAGTGCTGTGGAACATCCAGGTGCTCTTTTGCAAACTTCAAATGTGTTGCAATATTCTTTTTGGACAGCAATGGCTTTCTCCGTGGTGTCCTCCCATGTACTCCATTCTTGTTTAATGTTTTCCTCATTGTAGATGTGTCAACAAAAATGTTAGCATGTGCCAGAGATTTCTGTAAGTCTTTAGCTGACACTCTAGGATTCTTCTTTACCTCATTAAGCATTCTGCGCTGTGCTCTTGCAGTCATCTTTACAGGATGACCACACCTAGGGAGAGTAGCAACCGTGCTGAACTTTCTCCATTTGTAGACAGTCTGTTTTACCGTGGACACATGAACATAAAGGCTTTTGGAGATACTTTTGTAACCCTCTCCAGCTTCATGCAAGTCAACAATTCTTGATCGTAGGTCTTCTGAGAGCTCTTTTCTGCGAGGCATGGTTCACGTCAGGCAGTGCTTCTTGAAACCAGTAAACCCAAAACTGGTGTGTGTTTTTAAAGGGCAGGACAGCTTTCAGCAACACATCCAATAATATCACACTGATTGGACTCAAGGTTGGCTCACTCCTGGCTCCAATTAGCTCTTGGAGAAGTCATTAGGCTAGGGGTTCACATACTTTTTCCACCCTGCACTGTGAATGTTTACATGTTATGTTCAATAAACACATGAAACATATAATGTTTGTGTTGTATTATTTTAAGCAGACTGTGTTTTTCAAATTGTTGTGACTTCGATGAAGATCAGAGCACATTTTATGACCAATTCATGCAAAACTCCACGTAATCCCAAAGGGTTCACATACTTTTTCTTGCCACTGTATATATATAAATATATATATAATATAAAACCAACGTTAAGCATCCTTTACTCTCTGCGTCAAGACACCAAACACTCGCGATAGAAATTATTATGCATCTCTATCCTGACTGGCTTGACATGACACGGATGGGGGGAGCACCAAAACGCACCTTCACCTGACTAGACAAAAAAGCTTGCACCGGCCCTGCCTGTTACCATTTGGTACCTTGAGCTTTTCGGCGCGAGGTTACTCTACTTTGCGCTCTCTGTACTTAAAATGGCGACCGCAAAGTGTTAATCAGCTTTAGGATTACAAAGTGCTAATGCTGATTACCGTTCGGCTTTGGTTAGCAAAATGTTAACCACAGCCTGAACTTGGTGCTAACGGATTTCGCTGGTGCAGAATCCGTTAGCACCAGCCAAAAAAATAAATAAATAGCGAGATACCTCCTGTCCCATGGCGAGGACAGCGGCTCCGTCCGCCTCCTCTGTCGCCAGGAACAGAGGGAGAGACTGTGGGAAAAAGTCACCCAGGCTCTCCCTGTAGATCAGTTCGCCGACCTGCCGGATCTCACAAAGCAAGTTCCGGCAGGTCATGTGACCAGCAGAGGGAAACTCAATGGAGTCCTATGGACTCTATCGAGTGGATGCTCACGGCGGAGCTTAGCGCCGCCGTGAGCATCCTGGGTTGTAGCGCCCACTAACAATGCAGGAAGCATTTTAAGCGCCTGCATTGTAATCTCCTGTTAAAACGGGGGCGGTATGGAGAAAATTGTGGGTGTAGTTTTTTCTCCCTAGCGGCCTTTTGTTTTAACAAATATCGGGAAATACGGAGACAAAACAGTGATATTGCGCTACTGCAGGAGGCAGTGGCTGAGTGACAGGCAACAGAGGGTTGTGGTAAATGGAGTTTATTTGGCGCAAGGTCTTGTTACCAGTGGGGTACCTCAGGGGTCAGTACTTGGACCCATTCTATTTAATATTTTTATTAGTGATATTGCAGAAGGTATTAATGGTAAAGTATGTATTTTTGCTGATGACATAAAGATTTGCAAAAGGGTTGACGTTCCTGGAGGGATCAGCCAAATGAAAAATGATCAGCCTCCGTTGCTGCTCTCTCACATGGCGGTCTACACTTGAGCCATACCCCCAGACCGGGTGAGAGAAATGGTGGCGGGGTCGGAATCCTGCTCTCTCCCACCGGCACCTACCAGCATCTCCCTCCACCCCCATCCCTCTCCTTCTCCTCCTTCGAGACACACTGCATCCGCCTGTTCTCTCCTCTGGCCCTCAGGGTGGCAGTAATCTACCGCCCACCGGGACCAACCTCCCAGTTCTTTGACCACTTTGCTAGCTGGCTTTCTCACTTCCTGTCTTCTAATCTTCCATGCCTAATTCTCGGGGACTTCAACATTCCCATTGATGATCCTTCCGCCCCTGCTGCCTCCAAACTTCTTTCACTCACGTCCTCCCTTGGACTCACACAATCCTCCCTCCTCCCTACCCACCGCGATGGTCACGCTATTGACCTTGTCTTTTCCAACCTCTGCTCCATTTCTGAGTTCAACTGTCGCCCTTTCCCCATCTCTGACCACCACCTTCTCTCTTTCAACCTATCTGGACTTCCTAAACACCCTGCTCCCCCACCCCGCACACACACTCGCAGAAATCTACATGCTGTGGATCCCCATCAATTCTCCAATCTACTTCACCACCTCCCTCAGATCTCATCCTTCACCTGCCCTGATGCTGCCACTAATCACTACAACACTACTCTTATCTCTGCTCTAGACACTCTTGCTCCTCTTCGACTCTGTAAGGCCCCACGACGACAGCTTCAGCCCTGGCACACCCTCCAAACTCGCTACCTGCAAAGATGCTCCCGCACTGCAGAGCGTGCCTGGAGGAAATCCCGCTCTGATGCTGATTTTGTTCACTTCAAGTTTACTCTCCGGTCATACACCTCTGCCCTCCACTTGGCCAAACAATCCTTCTTCTCATCTCTTATATCTACGCTGTCCTCCAACCCTAAATGGCTCTGGTCCACCTTCAACACCCTCCTCTACCCACCTGCACCTCCCCCCACAGCAGCCTTCAGCGCTCAAGACCTGGCAGACTACTTCCTCAGTAAAACTCTATCAGAAGCAACATCCCAAAACAAGATAGTTATCTGCCACCTCCACTCCCAGAGGTCCCCTCTGTCACCCTCTGCCGCTTCCTCCCAGCCACTGAGGAGGAAGTCAATTCCTTATTGTCCTCCTCTCATCTCACCACGTGCCCGCTCGACCGCATTCCCTCACATCTAATTCCTCCCCTCTCCTCCTCCCTCACCCCTGCTCTCACACACATCTTCAACCTATCTCTCTCCACTGGTTCCTTTCCATCTGCCTTCAAACACGCGCTAGTTACCCCTTTACTAAAGAAACCATCCCTCGATCCCAACTCTCCATCCAACTACCGCCCTGTATCCCTGCTTCCCTTTACCTCTAAGCTATTAGAAAAACTAGTCTTCAACTGCCTCTCCCTCTTCCTGTCCTCCAATTCCCTACTTGTCCCCCTGCAATCTGGCTGCCGTCCCCTACACTCAACTGAAACTGCCCTCACCAAAGTCACCAACGATCTCCTAACTGCTAAAAAACACGGCCACTATTCTATTCTCATCCTGCTTGACCTCTCAGCTGCTTTTGACACTGTTGACCACCCCCTCCTTCTACAGACCCTCAACTCTCTGGGTCTCGGTGACACTGCACTTGCTTGGGTTGACTCCTATTTATCCAACAGGTCCTTCTGTGTGTCCTTTGCTGGTAACTCCTCCTCTTCATTGCCTCTATCTGTTGGTGTACCTCAAGGCTCTGTCCTTGGTCCTCTGCTCTTTTCCATCTAGACCACCTCCCTGGGCAAAATCATCAACAGCTTTGGCTTTAATTACCACCTCTACGCTGATGACACTCAGATCTACCTCTCTACCCCTGATCTCTCTCCCCCTGTCCTTTCAAAAGTCAGTGACTGTTTATCTGGCATCTCCTCCTGGATGGTCTCCCACCACCTAAAGATCAACATGTCAAAGACTGAGCTCCTACGTATTCCTCACTCCAATGCCTCCCCACCTCCTGACTTCTCTATCACGGTGGAGGGTATCACCATCTCCCCATCAAACCAAGTTCGCTGTCTTTTAGTTACACTTGACTCTGCTCTTTCCTTCATCCCCCACATCAAGTATCGTTCCTCCTCCTGCCGATACCAACTGCGTAATATTTCCAGAATTCGGCAATTTCTTACCGCTGTCACCACAAAACAACTCATACATGCCCTGGTAATCTCCCGACTTGACTATTGCAATATTCTCTTATCTGGCCTCCCTCTGTCCCGCCTCTCCCCCCTACAATCCATCCTGAACACCTCCGCCAGGCTAATTCACCTCACCCGCCGCTCTGTCTCTGCCGCTCCCCTCTGCGAGTCCCTTCCCTGGCTCCCCATCCACTGCAGAATTAAGTTCAAAATCCTTATCCTTACCTACAAAACCCTCACTAACTCAGCTCCCCACTACCTGTCCTCACTAATCACCAAATACACCCCAGCCCGCTCCCTAAGATCAAACAGTGACCTGCGCCTAGCTTCTCCCCGCATCACCTCTTCCCATGATAGACTGCAGGATTTCTCACGCGCAGCCCCCACTCCCTGGAACGCTCTCCCTCATACTGTCAGACTTTCCCCTAACTTCTCTTCCTTCAAACGCTCCCTTAAAACGTTCCTATTTAGGGAAGCCTACCACCCAACTCACTGATGCAACCATCAATCACTCTCACCTTACAGTCCTCTCCTCCTGTTTCCAACCCCAACCCTCCCAGATTGTGAGTTCCTACGGGAATAGGGCCCTCATCTCCTCCTGTACTGTTTCTCAAATGTTGTTCAATGTATTGTAACCCTGTCTATACTGTGCCTATTGTACAGCGCTGCGGAATATGCTGGTGCTTTATAAAGAAGAATAATAATAATTAGGTAAACTAAAAAAATGGTGGGAGTTGTGGCAATTGAGTTTTAATGTGGATAAGTGCAACATAATGCACCTGGGGCGTAAAAACCCAAGGGCTGAATTTAGAATATTTGATACAGTCCTAACCTCAACATCTGAGGGTTCGGATTTAGGGGTTATTATAGCAGAGGATCTAAGGGTAAGTAGTCAATGTAATAGAGCAGCAGGAAATGCTGGCAGAATGCTTGGTTGTGTAGGGAGAGGTATTAGCAGTAGGAAAAGGGAAGTGCTCATGCCACTGTACAGAGCACTGGTGAGACCTCACTTGGAGTACTGTGTGAAGGACTGGAGACCGTATCTCCACCAGAAGGATATAGACCTCTTAGAGTTCAGAGAAGGGCTACTAAAATGGTGTACGGCTTGAAGGAGAAAAGTTATGAGGAAAGGCTTAATGATCTTAACATGTATAGCTTGGAAAAAAGACGAGACAGAGGAGATATGATAGAAACATTTAAATACGTAAAGGGAATCTACAAGGTAGAGGAAGGGAGTATATTTAAAAGGAAACAAAGTAGCAAAACAAGAGGACATAGTCTTAGATTAGAGGGGCAAAGGTTTAAAAGTAACATCAGGAAGCATTATTTTACTGAGAGGGTGGTGGATACATGGAACAGCCTTCCAGTTGAAGTGGTAGAGGCCAAAACAGTAATTGAATTTAAGCAGGCATGGGATAGGCATAAGGCTTTCCTAAACAAAAGATAAATCCAGGTAAAGTATCCATGTAATTGGACAGACTAGATGGGCCGAAAGGTTCTTATCTGCCGACATATTCTATGTTTCTATGTTTCTATGTATGTAATATGACCCATAGTCTTTAGTTTGAAAACTGTAATCTGCTATTTCTGAAGATATATATATATAGAGTTGGTTGATATCATAGAGCCGCTAAGATCCCCGGTAGGGATGAGCCGAACACCTCCCGAGTTCGGTTCGGGCCTGAACCTGAACTTCCCATATGTTCGGGTCCGAACCCGAACTCGAACTCCATGCAAGTCAATGGGGCTGAAAATTCGGTTTTTAGAGTGCCCTCCAAGAGGGCATATATGCTAGATATTTGCCATAAAAGGTGTATGGGGGTCCAGGTAGTGCCCTGGGGGACAGGAAACAAGGACAAAAAGTTTAACAAAAAACGTTTTTAAAGGGACAGTGAGTTTTCCCAGAAATATGGGTTAAAAATGCAAACCAAAAATTCCTTCAAATATCGTGCCTAGGAGGTCCCCATAACCTGCCCATGAAGTGGCGTATTTCTAGGATGTATAGAGACACTTAAAAACAAAAAAATGACATTTCAAATGACGGTAAATGGTTTTCCTTTAATCTATCCATAAACAACTGCTTGGGGCGGCAGTCTGTATGAAAAGAGGAGACATTTTCGTACACGCAGAAAAAGTTTACTTATTTTTTTGGCTAAATTATTGTGAAACTTATGTAGGCTTTGGATGAAAGTAAAAATAGGTGCTTCAAAATTGGTCCTTTAGCATCCCCAACAGTGCCGTCACACCGTAACCCCTCTGAGGATATGAATCTGATACAGGTGTCAGTGGCAGTGCACCCAAATATTGTGCTTTTGGTGCCAGGCCTGCAAGTACTATCATACAGTAACCCCTCTGTGGTATTGTGGAAGTATGCAGGGGTGAACCTTGCGGTCCTATATTTAGGGAAGCCTACCACCCAACTCACTGACGCAACCATCAATCACTCTCACCTTACAGTCCTCTCCTCCTGTTTCCAACCCCAACCCTCCTAGATTGTGAGTTCCTACGGGAATAGGGCCCTCATCTCCTCCTGTACTGTTTGTCAAATGTTGTTCAATGTATTGTAACCCTGTCTGTACTGTGCTTATTGTACAGCGCTGCGGAATATGCTGGCGCTTTATAAATTAATAATAATAATAATAATAATAATAATAAAAAGATATGCATCTGGTTAAGGCGTCAGTGCACCCAGATATTGTGCCTTTGGTGCAAGACTGCCAGGCCACCAAGTATCATCATACAGTAACCCCTCTGTAGTATTGTGGAAGAATGCAGGACTGAACCTTGCGGTCCTATATTGAAAAGTTTTTTATCTTGTAATGGCGTCAGTGCCCCCAGATATTGTGCCTTTGGTGCCAAGCCATCAAGTGTCATCATACAGTAACCCCTCTGTGGTATTGTGGAAGAATGCAGGGGTGGACCATGTGGTCCTATATTGAAAAGATATGATTCTGGTCCAGGCATCAGTGCACCCAGATATTGTGCTTTTGGTGCCAGGCCTGCACGTGCCATCATAATACAGTAACCCCTCTGTGGAATTGTGGAAGAGTGCAGGGTTGGACCCTACGGTTCAAAAAATTAAAATTATATAAATCTGGCACATGCGACACTGCAGCCAAATATTGTGCCTTTCATGGCAGCAAGTGCCTTCACACCATAACCCTTTTGTGGTATTGTGGAAAAGTTCAGTGCTGGAGGTTTTGTGAATGCAGAAGAGGACATCCCCGATCTATTCCATTACTTCAGCATCAGGGGATTGATAGCTGCTGATCCAGGACTGATTCATTTTTATAAATGTCAGCCGGTCTACAGAGTCGGTGCACAGACGCACTCTTTCGTCTGTGACAAAACCTCCAGCGGCACTGAACGTCCTTTCGGAAAGCACGCTAGATGAAGGGCAACCTAGTAGCTGCAAAGCATATTGGCTAAGTCGAGGACTAAAAAAATGTAAAAATGCATCAGTCAAAGAACCCTGGCCTTCACCACTATTCCTCTGATCGCCCACAGCCTCAGAAGCACGTGTGTCAGCACTTGGTAATCTACCAGTGCCTGGAAAGGTGTTACACAAGTGTCACTTTAGAGCGTCCTCAAGTTTTTTCATCCTGTGCTCCCTCTGTGCAGGCAGGATGAGCTCTGCAACTTTACCCTTGTATTGTGGATCAAGAAGGGTTGCCAACCAGAAATGATCCCTCTCCTTGATAGCACGAATCCTGGGGTCCTTTAGCAGGCTTTGCATCATTAGGGAGCCCATGCAGCGTAGGTTGGAGGTGGCATTAGCTTCCGAGACTTCCTGGTCAATGAGGATGACCGTATCGTGCACTTCCTCCTCCCTGCCATGCACTAGCCCTTGTGTTTCTGGGCACACGAAACCCTCCCTTGAGGAATCCCCACCTTCAATTCCCCCACTACTTAAATATTCTGCCTCCTCCTCCTCCTCCTCCTCTTGTCTGATCTGAGTAGGACTCGCTGGAATGCTGTCTGCGGAAAGACTGGGGCCTTGAGAGCTAGGGAAGGCCTCCTCTTCCTCCCGCTGCTCTGCCTCTAGAGCCACATCTATAAATCCCTGCAGAGTGTGCTCCAGCAGGAACACTAAAGGAATTGTATCACTGATGCATGCACTGTCCCTGCTCACCATCCTCGTTGCATCCTCAAATGGTGACAGTACAGTGCATGCATCCTTGATCATCACCCACTGCGGGGGGGAAACAAGTTGACCTGAACCTGTCCTTGTGCCACACTCACACAGGTACTCGTTGATGGCCCTCTGCTGCTTGTGCAGACGCTGCAGCATTGCTAATGTCGAGTTCCACCTGGTGGGCATGTCACAGATGAGACGGTTTGTGGGAAGGTGGAATTCTCTTTGAATTTCTGCCAGGAGAACACTTGCTGGGAATGACCGTCTGAAGTGGCTGCAGACTTTTCTGGCCTGGATGAGAAGCTTTGGCAGCCCTGGGTACTTGGTTAGGAAACGCTTTACCACTAGATTTAGGACATGTGCTAGGCATGGTACATGCGTAAATTTACCCTTGCGTAGGGCGGAGAGAAGGTTGCTGCCATTATCACAGATGATCATTCCCAGCTCAAGCTGGCGTGGTGTTAACCATCTCTGCACCTGGCCCTGCAGAGCTCACAGAATTTCTGGCCCGGTGTGGCTCCTGTCCCCTAAACAAAACAGCTCAAGCACAGTATGGCATCTTTTTGCTTGAGCCATTGCGTAGCCCCTGTCAGGTGTCAGTTTAACTCCCACTTCGCCAGAGACAGAGAAGGAGGAGGAGGAGGAAGAGGGAGAGGTGGTGGTGGTGGAGCAGACAGACCTCATACAAGCAGCTTTCTGGAGGCGTGGTGGATGAACAAGCTCCAGCATAGAGCCCAGTCTTGGATTCCTCACAGCTGCAATCAGATTTACCCAGTGTGCCGTGAAGGAAATGTAACGACCCTGTCCATGCTTTCTGGACCACGTGTCTAAAGTCACATGCACCTTGTTGCTGACTGCCTTTCCCAATGACTGGATAACCTTGTGTTCCACGTGCTGGTATAGTGCTGGAATGGCCTTGCGTGAAAAGTAATGGCGTTTTGGAACCTGCCACTGTGGTACAGCACATTCAGCAAATTCACGGAAGGGAGCAGAGTCCACCAGCTGGAAAGGCAGCAGCTGCAATGCAAGTAATTTTGCTAAGCTGGCATTTAGACACTGTGCTTGGGGATGGTTGGGACTATATTTTTTCTTACGCTGCAGCAGCTGCGGCAACGTAATCTGACTGCGTAAATCTTCAGCTGCTGGGAGGATGTCACATTGTGAGGAAGGATCTGGTACATCCATTACTGTAGCATCATCCCTGTCAGTGGAGGTTGTAGGCAATGACATGGCACTACATACAGTGGGGGTAGAGACAGATGAGGAGGCGGAGGACCTACGCAAAGTTTTGCGCCAATGGGATGCATAGCGGGTGGTCATATGTCGCCTCAAGTGTCCGATGTTTATCCCACGCTTCAACCTCCCCCGACATAGATTACAAATAGCAACGGTGGGGTCTGCTGCCCATTTCTTAAAGAACTCCCAGACAGCAGAGTTCCTACATGTTTTCTTTGAGACAACAGCGCTCTGCACCGGAGCAGCTCTGACATCTCATGCCTTGGACTGGCTAGTGCTACAGTTGGTCACAGAGAATGTTGTGACTCGTGTTTGCTGTGCCTCCTCCTCCTCCTCCCCCTCCTCCTCACTTGATTCCTCAGTTCGATCTGGTATCCAGGTGGAGTCAGTGACCTCATCATCAATGTCATCTTCACCCCCTATCTCCTCGTCACTGGAGCCAACTTGGCAGTATGCTGCAGCTGCTGGGGCAACATGAGTGCCAGTTATTTGTGTGTCATCACTGGCACCCCCTTCCTCTAGGTTGAGTATACTCCATTGCTCAACCTCAGAGATTGAATCAGAGCACTGTACTTGCTGCGCATCCTCAAGCAGCATGTCACTGTCATTGTAGTCAAACAATTCAGCTGACTCCTCCATGTGTGATAGCGAGGCTACGGCAGGAGTAGCTGTGGACATGGAGGCTGCATTAGATGCTTTGGCAGCTGAGGTGGACTGTAAAGCACTAGAAGCCTGGCTGGCAGAGGACTCAGAGGATGAGAATGGCCTGGCTAGCCAATCCACCAAATCCTCTGTATGTTGCTGAAGGTTAAGAAGACGGTAAGCACCAGTTAGAAAGGACAAGCGTGCCCCTGCAGAGGATGCACCACGTCCACCACGACCAGAGGCACAGCCTCCCGACACAGGGGCTGCTTGCCCTCTTATCTATGTGTGGGAGCGTCTGCCTGTCCTTTTTGTTCTTTCAGACATGGGGAGTGATATATAGATTAAATATATACAGAACTCTGATTCAACTCTGGTATAAAGATTAAAGATTTACAGAACTCTGGTATAACTCAGTGAGACACCCTAATAGCTGGCAGCCAGTGACAAGACACAGATTACAATTCGCAGAAACCTCCTATAAATCATTGAGACCCCCTGATGGGTGCCAGTGAGAAGATACAAACTACGATTAGCAGAAATCTTCTACAAGTCAGTGAGACCCCCTGATAGGACCCCGTGATAACTGGCAACAGTGACAAGACATAGATTACAATTCACAGAAACCTCCTAAAATGCAGTGAGACCCCTTGATGGGCGGCAGTGAAACCTCTTATACATCAGTGAGAACCTTTGATGGGTGGCAGTGAAACCTCCTATAAATCAGTGAGACCCTTTGATGGGTGGCCGTGTAACCCAGTGGCGTAGTGTGGGTTTTCAGCGCCCGGGGCCAGCCAAGAATTGTGCGCCCCCACCTGTGGACACGTTATCGATATTGCCCCAGCTCTCACATGGATTTGCCCCCGCTCATGGATTTGCCCCCAGCTCATGGATTTGCCCAGCTCATGGATTTGCCCCAGCTCATGGATTTGCCCCAGCTCACACATGGATTTGCCCCCAGCTCACACATGGATTTGCCCCCAGCTCATGGATTTGCCCCAGCTCATGGATTTGCCCCAGCTCACACATGGATTTTCCCAGCTCACACATGGATTTGCCGAAGCTCATGGATTTGCCCCAGCTCACACATGGATTTGCCCCAGCTCACACATGGATTTGCCCCAGCTCACACATGGATTTGCCCCCAGCTTATGGATTTGCCCAGCTCATGGATTTGCCCAGCTCATGGATTTGCCCCAGCTCATGGATTTGCCCCCATCTCACACATGGATTTGCCCCAGCTCATGGATTTGCCCCAGCTCATGGATTTGCCCCAGCTCACACATGGATTTGCCCCAGCTCACACATGGATTTGCCCCAGCTCACACATGGATTTGCCCCTAGCTCATGGATTTGCCCCAGCTCTCATGGATTTGCCCCCAGCTCTTGAATTTGCCCCCAGCTCATGGATTTGCCCAGCTCATGGATTTGCCCCCAGCTCATGGATTTGCCCAGCTCATGGATTTGCCCAGCTCATGGATTTGCCCCCAGCTCATGGATTTGCCCAGCTTACACATGGATTTGCCCAGCTCTCACCTGGATATTGCTCCAGCTCCGGCAGGGGTTGAGGGGACCCAGATGCCGGGCAGCGTGGGAGTGCCTGCCCGGTCCTGAACAGTCCGTCCTGTTGAAGGGGATGCGGCTGCGTGGCGTGCGTGCGCAGGTCACGCGGTCCGGCCAGTCAGGTGGTACAGAGACTCAGTACCACCTGATTAGCCGGACCACGTGACCGGCTGCGCCTGCACGCAGCCGCTTCCCTTTAACAGGACGGACTCTTCAGGACCGGGCAGGCACTCCCGCACTGCCCGGCATCTGGGTCCCCTCAACCCTGGGCCAGTTTTAGGTGGCGCAAATGTGCCCCTAACAAAACTGCGCCCGGGGCCACGGCCCCCCCAGCCCCCCCACGCTACGCCACTGGTGAAACCTCCTATAAATCAGTGAGACCCCTTGATGGGTGGCAGTTATGGATGAGCTGTTCGGGTTCAGACAGTTCGGGGTTCGACCCGAACTTTGCCTGTTCGAGCAGATCGCGAACCCTGAACATTTTCGGGTGTTCGCCGCATTTTCGACCACAATGGACCACAATGCATTTTCCCACTGCCTGAAGCTCGTAATTGGCTACAGCCTTGCACCTGACCACAGGTCTGGTGCAAGACTGGTTGAACACTATGCCAATCACGGCTCAGAATCCTGATTGGGCAAATTTTGCCCAATCATTGGCTCACAGAGCTAAGTCCCGCAGCACACTATATAAGGTTTCCACGCAGCGCATCTGCACGCATTTCAGAGGAGATTTCAAAGGAGATAGTTGTGTGTGTTGTTACTGCCGGTCTGCCACGCTACTGGGGGGGTCTGGGGGGTCTCATTTCTACCAAATATCAGGGAATTTAGGTGACGTGTGTCTTGTCACTGTGCCAGCAAGTTTTTTTGGTTTACAACTTTATTTAAAACATTTGTGAATTGAGGTGATTTTTCTGGGTCTTGTCACTGTGCCAGCAAATCTTTTTGGGGCTCACTAATTTCTTAAAACACTTGTGAATTAAGGTGATCTGTGTCTCGTCATACATACAGTAACACGCTGTATTTTGGGGCTCACTAATTTATTTTAAAACATTTGTGAATTAAGTTGATCTGTCTCTTGTCACTGGCTGCCAGCTATCAGTGTGTCTCACTGAGTTATACCAGAGTTCTTTAAATCTTTATACCAGAGTTGAATCAGAGTTCTGTATATATTTAATCTATATATCACTCTCCATGTCTGAAAGAACATAAAGGACAGGCAGTCGCTCCCAGACACAGATAAGAGGGCAACCAGCCCCTGTGTCGGGAGGCTGTGTCTCTGGTCATGGTGGACGTGGTGCATCCTCTGCAGGGGCACGCTTGTCCTTTCTAACTGGTGCTGGCCATCTTAAGCTGCAGCAACATACAGAGGACTTGGTGGATTGGCTAACCAGGCCATCCTCATCCTCCGAGTCCTCTGCCAGCCAGGCTTCTAGTGCTTTACAGTCCACCTCAGCTGCCAAAGCATCTAATGCAGCCTCCATGTCCACAGCTACTCCTGCCGTAGACTCGCTATCAAACAAGGAGGAGTCAGCTGAATTGTTTGACTACAATGAGAGTGACATGCTGCTTGAGAATGCGCGGCAAGTACAGTGCTCTGATTCAATCTCTGAGGTTGAGCAAGGGAGTATAATCAACCTAGAGGAAGGGGGTGCCAGTGATGACACACAAATAACTGGCACTCATGTTGCCCCAGCCAGGGCCGGATTAACGTAGGGGCGGATGGAGCGGCTGCTCCAGGCCCCTTTCAGAAAATAAGCCGCCAGCCGGCCTGCCGTACACACACATACTGCTGCATCCATCGGATCTGGATGATACGGCCCACTGTACAGTGGGGAGGTAAATTTGACAGGCCCTGCATGCGTGGAGGCGATTAACACGTGGCCCCGCCTGCACATCCCGGCGGCTCATTTAAATACAAGCAGAGAAAGAGGCAATCAGTGCACCGGCATGCAGATGAAGCCAACACTGTCGCTTGCCTTGCCCAGAGAAGAAAATAGCAGGCCAGCCCAGACCACCAGCACGAAAACGGTGAAGTACTAAGGGGTAGAGGGGAGGGGCACCATGGGTGATGACAAGCTGAGAGGTGTTGGGGGCCGGGTGTCAGACTCAGTGTTGATCCAGTGTAGATCCAGGCAGCAGCTCGTGCTGGTCTCCTTCATCACACCGTGTGATTCACACGAGGCACACAGCAGCCGTCCTGGCAGTGAAGACGGTCCTAACTTCCGGCTGTCTGTGTGATTTCTCACCTCACCCCCCCCCCTTCAACTCCGGGTTATTCACCACAGCTGACTGGCAATGGATACATAGGCTGCTGCAGGACAGGTGAGACATTAACTGTCCTCCAATCCCCTGTGTCCCCCAATCCCCTGTGTCCCCAAATCCTCTGTGCCCCAGTGTGTCTGGCCGTTCAGTGTAACAGTCACACTGCTCACAGTCTCACACACAAAGTTTCGCTGCAGCAGTCACAGACTCCCAGTTCAGCTCTCCCCCCTCTTCATTCTTGATGGTCTGTACCTCTCTTTTTTTTCCCAGAATAAACATAATGTTGACCATATAGCCTGTCACCAGTGTGCCCCAGCCCCCAGATCAGTGCCAGACACAAGGTTAGTTTGGAGCCAACTTTTCATGGGCAATGTACCATTTTTTTTTATTGAGAAGGAGTATGTGCCCTGCCTGGAAAAGGGGCTCTGTAGAGTACCTTTTAACCCCTTTGCTGCTGAACCATGTCACCCTGTGAGCTCTTCTCATTTTCTCCTGTCATGTTTAACCCTTTCACTACTGAGCTATGCCTATTTCACCTGTGCTGAGCTCATTTTTACAGTTTTGTGTTCATCATGGTTAAATATGATTTCAGGTCATGATTTATTGTATGATTTGTTAATTCCTTAAAGGGATACTCTAGGCAACATGACCACCTAAGCTTTTTTAGGTGGTCATGATGACCTAAGTATGCCCTTTTCCTCTGCTGCCCCCGATTGGCTGAAACAGCTGAGAGACGCGGAGGACTTTACTCCGTCCTCCCAGCTGTCAATCAGCAGTGCGGGATTCATATTTCCTGCTTCTGCCGACTATTGCCGAGTAGGAGACGTCATCGTGCTTTCAGCGCGATGACGTCTCCAACTCGCCGCAATAGCTGGCGGGAGCGAGCCGCCGGCAAAATTCGACGGCTGTGATTAGTGTTGCGCGCATCCTCTTGCGCGTAACACTAATCAAAGAAGGTGGAGCCGGGAGGAAGCCTGCTGATTGGCTGGTTTACTTGATAGTCGCGCATTGCACATAAACCTTAAGCCAAGTTGAAGATTTACCACGACGAGAGCGGAAGAGGAGGGAGGGGAGTAAAAAAAAAACGCTGTTGGAAAAGTGTCGTTTTTAGGGTAAGTATAACATAAAAATAAATAAATACTGAATGACTAGGTAGGACAATAGGTATAATATAATGTAAAAAAAGGGGGGGTGATTTTCAGTCTAGAGTGTTCCTTTAACTGGTGTCTTTGCGCCCATGTGCGATGATGTCAGTGGGCAGGGGATACCAAATGGCAGCCACCTCTGGGAGAAGTCCGAACTGGCGCAGACTGGCACTTAAGGGGTTAAACAAAAGGTATGGCTGGAAAGGTCAGACACTGACCTTCCCAGTGATACCTCTCTTTTTCTCTCACGACTACTCTTTTCAGGCTGTCTCTCTGCTCTGCCGGGGAGGGGGCACATCAGAAATGGACGTCAATGTGTGCCAGTGCAATGACGTCAGTGCGCCAGGAGGCATTTAAAAGCGGGGTCTGACTTTTACATTTTATTTCTATAAAAAGGCCCACCAAAATCCTCAGCACCAGGCCCATGATACTCTTAATCCGGCCCTGGCCAGAGCAGCTGCAGCATACTGCCAAGTTGGCTCCAGTGACGAGGAGATAGGGGGTGAAGATGACATTGATAAAGATGAGGTCACTGACTCCACCTGGGTGCCAGATCGAACTGAGGAATCAAGTGAGGAGGAGGGGGAGGAGGAGGAGGAGACACAGCAAACACAAGGCACCACATCCTCTGTGACCAACCGTAGCACTAGCCAGTCCAAGGCATCACATGTCAGAGCTGCTCCGGTGCAGAGCTCTGTTGTCTCAAAGAACACATGCAGGAACTCTGCTGTCTGGGAGTTCTTTAAGAAATGTGCAGCAGACCCCACCGTTGCTATTTGTAATCTATGTCAGAGGAGGCTGAAGCGTGGGATAAACACCGGACACTTGGGTACCACGTGCTTGAGGCGACATATGACCAAGTGCCACACATCCCGTTGGGGCAAAACTTTGCATAGGTCCTCCTCCTCCTCATCTGTCTCTACCCACACTGTATGTCCTGCCATGCAATTGCCTACAACCTCCACCAACCGGGATGATGCTACAGTAATGGATGTACCAGCAGGTCCTTCCTCACAATGTGACATCATCCCAGTAGTTGAAGATTTACGCAGTCAGATTACGTTGCCGCCGCTGCTGCAGTGAAAGAAAAAGTATAGTCCCAACCATCCCCAAGCACAGCGTCTAAATGCCAGTTTAGCAAAATTACTCGCATTGCAGCTGCTGCCTTTCCAGCTGGTGGACTCTGCTCCCTTCCGTGAATTTGCTGAATGCGCTGTACCACAGTGGCAGGTTCCAAAACGCCATTACTTTTCACGCAAGGCCATTCCAGCACAATAACAGCACGTGGAAGACAATGTTATCCAGTCATTGGGAAAGGCAGTCAGCAGCAAGGTGCATGTCACTCGTTACATTTCCTTCACGGCACACTGGGTAACTCTGATTGCAGCTGGGAGGGATCCAAGACGGGGCTCTGTGCTGGAGCTTGTTCATCCACCACGCCTCCAGAAAGCTGCTTGTATGAGGTCTGTCTGCTCCACCACCTCTTCCTCCTCCTCCTCTTCCTCCTCCTTCTCTGTCTCTGGCGAAGTGGCAGTTAAACCCACGCCTGACAGGGTCTACGCAATGGCTCAAGCAAAAAGATGCCATACTGTGCTTGAGCTGGTTTGTTTAGGGGACAGGAGCCACACCGGGTCAGAAATTTTGTCAGCTCTGCAGAGGCAGGTGCAGAGATGGTAAACACCACGCCAGCTTGAGCTGGGAATGATCGTTTGCGATAATGGCAGCAACCTTCTCTCCGCCCTACGCAAGGGTAAATTGACGCATGTACCATGCCTAGCACACGTCCTAAATCTGGTGGTACAGCGTTTCCTAACCAAGTACCCAGGGCTTCCAGAGCTTCTCATCCAGGCCAGAAAAGTCTGCAGCCACTTCAGACGGTCATTCCCAGTAAGCATTCGCTTGGCAGAAATTCAAAGAGAATTCCACCTTCCCACAAACTGTCTGATCTGTGACATGCCCACCAGGTGGAATTCGACATTAGCAATGCTGCAGCATCTGCACAAGCAGCAGATGGCCATCAACGAGTACCTGTGTGAGTATGGCACAAGGACAGGTTCAGGTCAACTTGTTTTTTTTCCCCCCCGCAGTGGCTGATGATCAAGGATGCATGCACTGTACTGTCACCATTTGAGGAGGCAACGAGGATGGTGAGCAGGGACAGTGCATGCATCAGTGACACAATTCCTTTAGTGTTCCTGCTGGAGCACACTCTGCGGGGAATTATAGATGTGGCTCTAGAGGCAGAGCAGCGGGAGGAAGAGGAGGCGCTCCCTAGCTCTGAAGGCCCCAGTCTTTCCGCAGACAGCATTCCAGCGGGTCCTACTCAGATCAGACAGGAGGAGGAGGACTATTTAAGTAGTGGGGGCATTTAAGGTGGGGATTCCTCAAGGCAGGGTTTTGTGTGCCCAGAAACAGAAGGGCTTGTGCGTGGCTGGGAGGAGGAAGTGCACGATACGGTCATCCTCATTGACCAGGAAGACTCGGCAGCTAATGCCACCTCCAAACTACGCTGCATGGGCACCCTAATGATGCAAAGCCTGCTAAAGGACCCCAGGATTCGTGCTATCAAGGAGAGGGATCATTACTGGTTGGCAACCCTTCTTGATCCACAATACAAGGGGAAAGTTGCAGAGCTCATCCTGCCCGCACAGAGGGAGCACAGGATGACAAAACTTGAGGACGCTCTAAAGCGAAACTTGTGTAACACCTTTCCAGGCACTGTTAGATTACCAAGTGCTGACACACGTGCTTCTGAGGCTGCAGGTGATCAGAGGAATAGCGGTGAAGGCCAGTGCCGCATGACTGATGCATTTTAAAATAAATTTAGTCCTCGACGCCCAGGGACATCAAATGTAGGCACTCATTGCCAGCGTCTTCACCATATGGTGCAGGACTACCTAGGGGCAAGGGCAGACCTGGATACCTTTCCAGCAGATGATCCACTGGCTTACTGGGTGTTGAGATTGGATCACTGGCCAGAATTTAGCCAATATGCTATGCAGCTACTAGGTTGCCCTTCATCTAGCGTGCTTTCCGAAAGGACGTTCAGTGCCGCTGGAGGTTTTGTCACAGATAAAAGAGTGCGTCTGTCCACCGACTCTGTAGACCGGCTGACATTTACCACCAGATCAAAAACTTTTCAATATAGGACCACATGGTCCACCCCTGCACTCTTCCACAATACCACAGAGGGGTTACTGTATGATGATACTGGATGGCCTGGCATTAAAGGAACAATATCTGGGTGCACTGACGCCTTAACCAGATGCATATCTTTTTAATATAGGACCGCAAGGTCCACCCCTGCACTCTTCCACAATACCACAGAGGGGTTACTGTATGATAGTACTTGCTTGCCTGGCACTAAAGGCACAATATATGGGTGCACTGCCACTGACGCCTGTATCAGATTCATATCCTCAGAGGGGTTACGGTGTGACGGCACTGTTGCCGACGCTAAAAGCCCAATTTTAAAGCACCTATTGTTACTTTCATCCAAAGCCTGCATAAGTTTCACAATAATTTAGCCAAAAAAAACACTAATCTTTTTCTGCTCGTCCTAAAATGTCTTTCCATACAGGCTGCCGCCCCAAGCAGCTGTTTATGGATAGATTAAAGGAAAAGCATTTACCGTCATATGAAACGTCATTTTTTTGTTTTAAAGTGTTTCTATACATCCTAGAAATCTGCCACTTCCCGGGCAGGTTATGGGGACCTCCTAGGCACGATATTTGAAGGAATTTTTCGTTTTTATTTTTAACCCTTATTTCATGGAAAACTCACTGTCCCTTTAAAAACTATTATTTAAAACTTTTTGTCCTTGTTTCCTGTCCCCCAGGGCATTACCCGGACCCCCATACACTTTTTATGGCAAATATGTAGCATATATGCCCTCTTGCAGGGCACTCTAAAAAACCGAATTTTCAGCCCCATTGACTGGCATGGGGGTTCGGGTTCGGGTTCGGTCCTGAACAAATGGGAAGTTCGGGTTCGGGCTTGAACCGAACTCGGGGAGTGTTCGGCTCATCCCTAGTGGCAGTGAAACCTCTTATAAAATCAGTGAGACCCTTTGATGGGTGGCAGTGAAACCTCCTATAAATCAGTGAGACCCTTTGATGGGTGGCAGTGAAATCTCCTATAAATCAGTAAGACCCTTTGATGGGTGGCAGTGAAAGCTCCTATAAATCAGTGAGACCCTTTGATGGGTGGCAGTGAAACCTCCTATAAATCAGTGAGACCCTTTGATGGGTGGCAGTGAAACCTCCTATAAATCAGTAAGACCCTTTGATGGGTGGCACTGAAATCTCCTATAAATCAGTGAGACCCCTTGATGGGTGGCAGTGAAACCTCCTATAAATCAGTGAGACCCTTTGATGGGTGGCAGTGAAACCTCCTATAAATCAGTAAGACCCTTTGATGGGTGGCAGTGAAACCTCCTATAAATCAGTGAGACCCTTTGATGGGTGGCAGTGAAACCTCCTATAAATCAGTAAGACCCTTTGATGGGTGGCACTGAAATCTCCTATAAATCAGTGAGACCCCTTGATGGGTGGCAGTGAAACCTCCTATAAATCAGTGAGACCCTTTGATGGGTGGCAGTGAAACCTCCTATAAATCAGTGAGACCCTTTGATGGGTGGCACTGAAACCTCCTATAAATCAGTGAGACCCCTTGATGGGTGGCAGCCAGTGAGAACAAACGGATTATAACAATTTCCAAATATTTTGTAGAAATTAGTGACCCCAAAAATACAGCGTGGTGCTGGTTGTGTGACGAGACACAGATCACCTCAATTCACAAATGTTTAAAAGAAATTAGGGAGCCCCAAAAGGATTTGCTGGCACAGTGACAAGACCCAGAAAATCACCTCAATTCACAAATGTTTTTAATAAAGTTGTAAACCCCAAAAAAACTTGCTGGCACAGTAACAAGACACACATCACCTAAATTCCCTGATATTTGGTAGAAATGAGACCCCCCAGACCCTCCCAGTAGCGTGGCAGACCGGCAGTAACAACACACAACTATCTCCTTTGAAATCTCCTCTGAAATGCGTGCAGAATCGGAGCTTGGAAACGTTATATAGTGTGCTGCGGGACTTAGCTCTGTGAGCCAATGATTGGGCAAAATTTGCCCAATCAAGACTCTGAGCGGTGATTGGCATAGCATTGAACCTGTTTGGCACCAGACCTGTGGTCAGGTACAAGGCTGTAGCCAATTACGAGCTTCAGGCCAGTGGGAAAATGCATTGTGGTCCATTGTGGTCGAACATGCGGCGAACACCCAGAAATGTTCGGTGTTCGCGATCTAATCGAACAGGCTAAGTTCAGGCCGAACTCCGAACCGTCCGAACCGAACAGCTCATTCCTAACTACAACATCCGCAGCTTACTCCCTAAACTGGATGAGCTTAAAGCTTGGTGTTCTATTACAAACCTAAAGTCATTGTGCTGACAGAATCATGGATAACCCCTAAAGTACCAGACTGCCACATCAATACACAGGTATTCATGCTTTTGAAAGGCCAGAGCTAAGAGACGAGGAAGAATTGTCATTTATGTTGACAACTCCATAAAGTTCACCCCATTGCAGAATCTTAGCTCCCCGGCCAAATTTGATTTCCTTTCTGATACTATTGAGATCCCTTTCAATAAAACAATTATTGTTGCTGGATTCTACCGCCCACCGAGTTCCCCAGTGCACTCCCTTTCTGACATAACCCAAATCCTTAGTAAATTAGTAGCTCAAAACAAAAAAAAAATGAACTGCTGGTCCTCAATACAAGTCAATGGTACTCAATTTTAGAGTGCCCTCCAAGAGGGCATATATGCTAGATATTTGCCATAAAAGGTGTATGGGGGTCCGGGTAGTGCCCTGGGGGACAGGAAACAAGGACAAAAAGTTTAAAAAAGACGTTTTTAACCCCGTCACTGCTGACGACGTGTGGGACACGTCCTCAGTTACTCCCGCTGTATGCTGAGGAGGACGTGTCCCACACGTCATCAGCTTTGCGGGACCCCCGGCGGAGATACTGACCTCTCTGTCCGGGATCCCGCGGCATTCTGACTTCAGCGTCCTCAGATGCTGAAGTCAAGCTCCTCCCATGCGCCATGCGCCATGCGCGATGACGTCATTTCCAGGCGACCCGGGAGATCGCCTGGAAGGGAGGGTGGATTTGTTCGGATCCCTCTCCCTCCCGATCGGGAGGTCCCACAAAAAAAGTCAGGCACCGCTTAAAAGGGGAGAGTCTGTATTTAGATGCTGTGAGGTTGTGTATAGAGATGCTGATGGGGTTGTGTATAGAGATGCTGTGAGGCTATGTTTAGAGATGCTGATGGGGCTGTGTATAGAGATGCTGATGGGGTTGTGTATAGAGATGCTGTGAGGTTGTGTATAGAGATGCTGATGGGGTTGTGTATAGAGATGCTGTGAGGTTGTGTATAGAGATGCGGTGAGGCTGTGTATAGAGATGCTGATGGGACTGTGTATAGAGATGCTGTGAGGTTGTGTATAGAGATGCTGATGGGGCTGTGTATAGAGATGCTGTGAGGTTGTGTATAGAGATGCTGATGGGGTTGTGTATAGAGATGCTGTGAGGCTATGTTTAGAGATGCTGATGGGGTTGTGTATAGAGATGCTGATGGGTTGTGTATAGAGATGCTGTGTATAGAGATGCTGATGGGGTTGTGTATAGAGATGCGGTGAGGCTGTGTATAGAGATGCTGATGGGACTGTGTATAGAGATGCTGTGAGGTTGTGTATAGAGATGCTGATGGGGCTGTGTATAGAGATGCTGTGAGGTTGTGTATAGAGATGCTGATGGGGTTGCGTATAGAGATGCTGTGAGGTTGTGTATAGAGATGCTGATGGGGCTGTGTATAGAAATGCTGATGGGTTGTGTTTAGAGATTCTGTGAGGTTGTGTATAGAGATGCTGTTTGTGTATAGAGATGCTGATGGGGTTGTGTATAGAGATGCTGTGAGGCTGTGTATAGTGTGTTTAGAGATGCTGTGAGGCTGTGTATAGAGATGCTGTGAAGCTGTGTTTAGAAATGCTGATGGGGTTGTGTATAGAGATGCTGTGTATAGAGATGCCTTGCGGCGCCGAAGTGCGGCCTAACTCTGGTGGGGGCCACCATCTTGGATGACAGCTCCACCCCCGGGTCCCCCCTCACTGCCTGACATCCTCACGCATAGCGTGATGACGTCAGATAGCCGGGGAACCCCTAGCTGCGCAGAATCCCCTGGTGAAGATAGGGGGTTCATTTGAACCCCGATATCTCCAGAACCGTTCTAGGGGGTCATGGAGGGTGCCAATTGAAAGGCCTGAGCACGGCCTTTCAAATGATACCCAACATGATTATGTATAAAGTAAAAAATAAAGTAAAAAATAATAATAATAAAAAAACATGTTTTCTTTTTGTGTGTTATTTTTATTAATGCTGCAATATTGTTCACATTTTAATTATGTGAACAATGATGCTGCACTAATGATTTTTTTTTATGGGGTGCCTTTGCGAAAAATCTCCAAATTCACGCCACAAAATGTACCAAGTCCCCATTTCTAATTATTGTACAAGCGCACCCCATAGAAAACATAACCGCAAAGGCTCATGTGCTAAAATGTGAAAAAAAACACTTTACACACTGCAGATGATTAAAAATTCAATTTTTATTGCATTTTTTGTCATAATATACAGGCAGGACATGACGTATACATATAAAAATTATATATTATGAATCTGCAGAGTCTGCCGGAAAGAACGATTTATAATATGTCTGGGTCATTTAATAAAATGTGGCTTTAAATCGCGTTTAAACATGATGAGCGAAAGCGGTAAAATTGAGCTGAGCACACAGCAGTGAAATGCAGGGTTAAGGGGTTAAACAGCATATCAGAGGAAGATTTAGTAGAGAAATTAACAATTCTCAGAAGCACAGGTGTTGTTTGATACTTGTTAAGGAGACACCTCCAGACACCCTCAGTCTACAGACAATGTATCAAATTCATTAGACCAATTAAAAGCACATGTTATTTCCAAACACTAATTAACACCTGTTGTTTACGGCGTTTGAGAACACAGGTCATTTAGAGGTGAGAGTCTTTGCACGTAGACATTATTTTTTAATTCAATATCTAATAAACCGTTGCTTATAATATTCTGCAGTAAAGAGTCTCTTTATTTCTAGATCTTTTAGTATTTTTAAGCATTTTTAATACTTTTTTCAAATTATTATTTTTTTTCTAACTCGAAACGAACAGGTCAAAAAGTTCGAAGTTCGCAAATTTGCGAACGGCCAAAGTTCGAATCGAACAGCTCATCCCTAGTCTATACCACAAGCAAAATCTACATATCTCACATTCTCCAATTGGAATCTCGTCCTTAGGACACAAGGGTCTGAAGAACTGTACGTGCCCTCTCTAGCTCCAGCTGGCATCAGACATGGTTTCTGCCTATGTAATGGCATACAACCAAGAAAGCAACAGCGATAATTCAGACATGCCTGACTACATCCAGTGTATAATATCTCTGGTGTATGAGGCCAATAGACCATGTGCTGTGCTGCCTCCCTTTTTATAGACTGGAGACTTTGCGCTTGGCCAGGTTCCTCAAGTTTGGGATTAGCACCTGCTTTGAGGAGTAGCTACAATGTTCAACATCGCATCCCGGCGGTAAGTAACTCCAGCACTTTGTAATAATTACTTATCGATGAGCTACTGATCGCTTTCTCTACCCACATTAAACATTGGACGCGCAAAGTACTGCAAGCTCGTGCAACCTCCGATGCGTTAAGTGATTCCTCACAGGTTGAGCTTTAGGGATGTAATATGGGGGACATGCATTAAAGTCACTTATCCTAGCGGTAACGCTTACACACCCAAACTCTACCATTAGCGTCCACTAGGGAATAGAGCCCTATATGATTTGTGTCCATCACATTTAATCTGAAAACTTTATCAAGAACAAATAGTAGAATTCGTCCTGGACACATTTAGCAGGTGCTATGTTTGAAGGATGATTCACTAGAACTTATTCTGCTTTGGGATTTACATTCGCTCATCGAGAAAAAATAAGACAATGTGTCAACAGAGAACATGATGTATTTTTACTCGATCCAGCTGGAGAAGATGCTTAAATACAGCTCATACAGAGAGCTCTGCTCATAGACACAACGGACGCCTTCCAGCTGCTGCTAGTCACAGGACAGAAAAGGACAAGGGATGATGGAGCGGTGTCTGTCCGACGCGATTCACTATGTGTTTGCATTGATTTTATGTCTGATCATCCTGTGTGTGTCCTCTGGAGGATCAGTATCTCAGAATCCAGGCCCTGCATGTCATCTTTCAATGATCAATTGTGCGTTTGAATATAAATATTATCAGGAGGGAGAAGTCATATTCGGAGGAATGTTTACTGTGAATTCTGGAAAAGAAATTTACAAACCACCAGGATCATGGAAGCGTGACTTTATATTCTGCATATTGTAAGTACAAAGTAACTATCAGGGTTATTCAGAGAAAAACTGCACCGAACAGTGCAACCTGTGCGATCAGGGCTGGTGTAAGAATTTTTGCCTTCAAAGGCCAAGGGTCACTTTGTCGCCCCCCAAAATCCATGATTTATTCACGTACCTTTCTATCCCACAAAATACTCCAATAATAATCCTATTCTTCACAATCAAACCTATTATCCTGAATTCTCTGTGTTTCTTTCTCATGATGTTATTAAATCCTTCTAATATTTGATTGATCTCTTCTGTCAACCCTGGGTCTCCTGCCCTCCTCCTCATCTCCCACTCTGTCCTGTGTGCTGATCCTCCCCAGACCCTCCTCTACCCTCTGGCACCTTCCCCACTGTGCTCCCTGCCATTCTCCTCAGCCCCCTGTAATGCCTGTCAGCCCCACTGCATCCCATGACACCCAATGGCCCCATGCTCGTCTCCTCAGCCCTCTGCCATTCTCCTCGGCTCCCAATCAGCCCTCTGCCACCATTCCCAGCCTCAAATGTGACTGGGGTCATACTCCTGTCCCCCATATGCCCTCTGAAACCCTCACCAGGTCCACAATCAGCCAGTTCCAGCCCTGACTTTGCCCCTGTTAGGCTTAATAGCCATTCCTATGTAAAATGCTGTCCTCCCCAGCCAGCAGTTTCTGTCACCCTCCACAGTCCTCACTGTCTCCTCTCATCCTCCCCAACCTCCAGTGTGTCCTATGGGAAATCTGTACCCTTTGGTACCACTCGGTGGTGTTGGACAGATAGTGTGTCTTTTAACTCCAATTCAGACAAGTAAAAACAGGCATAAACTATAGCATCTATATAATGAAACCATTTTAAAGTCCGTCGCCATCAAGCGCTGACTGCGCATGCGCGACAGACATTTAAAAACAGTTAGAAAAAAAAGAAAGCGGAGCCGTTGGAGAGGCGCGCGCCTCTCCCTGTCTCACCTCCTCACAGCTCAGTCACTGAGGAGGTGAGAGAGGCGCTTTGCGTGTGCCTCTCCAACGGCTCCGCTTTCTTTTTTTTGGCGGATCCCTGCTCGCCCGAGGCTGGGCCCATGTATGCTCACCGGCGAGCAGGGACTTGAAGATAGCCGCCGACGGCCCCCTCTGATGATGTCAGAGGAAGCCTGCCAGCGGCCATCTTTAAGTCCCTGCTCGCCGGTGGGCTCAGCCTCCGGCGAGCAGGGACTTCAAGATGGCTGCTGGCGGGCCCCCTCTGATGTCAGAGGAAGCTCGCCGGCAGCCATCTTGAAGTCCCTGTTGCCGGTGGGCTCATCCATGTAAGCTGGGGGAAAATATACCCATGTGAGCAGGGGGCAATTATACCCATGTGTGCTGGGGCAAATATATCCATGTGAGCTGGGGGAAAATATACCCATGTGAGCTTGGGGCAATTATACCCATGTGAGCTGGGGGTAAATATACCCATGTGAGCTGGGGGAAATTAAACCCATGTGAGTAGGGGCAATTATACCCATGTGAGCAGGGGGCAATTATACGCAAGGGGCAATTATACCCATGTGAGCAGGGGGCATTTATACCCATGTGAGCATGGGGCAATTATACCCATGTGTGCTGGGGGCAATTATACCCATGTGAGCTGGGGGCAATTATACCCATGTGAGCAGGGGGCAATTATACCCATGTGAGCTGGGGGCAAATAAATCCATGTGAGCTGGGGGCAATTATACCCATGTGAGCAGGGGGCAATTATACGCAGGGGGCAATTATACCCATGTGAGCAGGGGCAATTATACCCATGTGAGCTGGGGGCAAATAAATCATGTGAGCTGGGGGCAAATAAATCCAAGTGAGTTGGGGCAAATATACCCATGAGAGCTGGGGGCAATATATATACCCAAGTGAGCCGGGGCAATATATATACCCATGTGAGCCGGGGGCAAATATACCCATGTGAGCTGGGTGCAAATATACCCATCTGAGATGGGGTAAATATACCCATGTGAGCTGGGGGAAAATATACCCATGTGAGCTGGGGGAAAATATACCCATGTGAGCTGGTGGCAATATATACCCATGTGAGCTAGGGGCAATATATACCCATATGAGCTGAGGGCAATATATACCCATATGACCAAAAAAATTGTCTTTCCTTGACATTGCTGTGCTTTCATTTCAGCGAACATTCATACACACCTCACTTAACAATAGACTGCACTCTGGGCAGGCTTTCCACCTAGTAAAATCAATAAAAAATATAAATAAAATGAGCAGCTTGTAAGATATACGTGTCTGTGTCTCTGTGAACCTGTCTCTAAAGACAAAGTCTCTGTGTGGCCTCTTTCGAGTGCCATTGTGGGTGAGGGGATCTTTTTCTTTTACCCCTCTGCAGTCAGCAGCCTCTCACATCCACTTGGTGGTATATCCTTTCCACCTTTGTGATACAGAATGAAGAGAAAACGTGGCAGAGTTGGTGCTTCAGATGCTCTGGTGGTGGTATATTTGCAGGATCTGTGCTTGCTTCTGGGGTCCTCTGTAGCCCTTAAAAGCAGAAATTATACCTGGCGTAGCACAGTTTAAAATAAATGTGCAAATATACCATTTACTGGTGTCTCTCAGTTCAGACACCAGATTTGAAGGCATCCAGTGATACTATCTAGGTGCACCGGATCACCTACTTCCTTAGTAGATGTGAAACAGCCAGGGCCCAAATAGGATATAAACATGGTGGTTTTATTAAAGCTAATAGTAAAAAGTATAAAATATAAATTACCAATACGCGTTTCGCATTAAGTGGCTTCATCCGTTGGGATGTATGTGGTGTGGTTTGTCCATACGGGTCCTTTAAATTGCTGCTCTGCTGTTTTGCACACTTTCAGTATCCATGGTAACGCTCTGTCTGAAAATCCAAGATGGCCACCGTGGCCCGTAGAGAGCATGTGAGTGATGTCATTGGTCTGGTGGTGTGGTTCCACCTACCAATATGGCAGTGCGTTCCTTTCATGGTTCCTGGTTTTTGAAGTGCCAGAGTCCATCATATACTTAGTGTTTTAAAAGTTCATATAGTTAGGAAACATCCTATAGAGTCATGCAAATGTTTATATAAATGTCAGAACAGGGGAGTATGGATGTATTACTTGCACTGAACATATAAGGCATGTTAAGTGATGTACACAAAGCAAACAAACAGGTTTTAATTAAACAAAACAAAACTTTAAAGGCAATACAATTAGGGATGGGCTGCCGGTTTGAATCTGTTCGAAGTCCGAATCGAACATTGGACGTTCGACAGTTCGGCCAACGTTGAACATTTTGCGATGTTCGCCAAAAGTTCCAAAAATGTTTTTCTTTTTTTTTAAAAAATGCGTTAAAATCCTAAATCAGAGTTCTGTATATCTGTAATCTATATATCACTCACCATGTCAGAAAGACCAAAACGGACAGGCAGATACTCCCAGACACAGATAAGAGGGCAAGCAGCCTCTGTGTCGGGAGGCTGTGTCTCTGGTCATCGTGGACGTGGTGCATCCTCTGCAGGGGCACGCTTGTCCTTTCTAACTGGTGATGGCCGTCTTAAGCAGCAGCAGCAACATACAGAGGTTTTGGTGGATTGGCTAACCAGGCCATCCTCATCCTCCGAGTTCTCTGCCAGCCAGGCTTGTAGTGCTTTACAGTACACCTCCGCTGCCAAAGCATCTAATGCAACCTCCATGTCCACAGTTACTTCTGCCGTAGCCTCACTATCAAACAAGGAGGAGTCAGCTGAATTGTTTGACTACAATGACAGTGACATGCTGCTTGAGGATGCGCAGCAAGTACAGTGATCTGATTCAATCTCTGAGGTTGAGGAAGGGAGTATAATCAACCTAAAGGAAGGGGGTGCCAGTGATGACACTCAAATAACTGGCACTCATGTTGTCCCAGCAGCTGCAGCATACTGCCAAGTTGGCTCCAGTGACGAGGAGATAGGGGGTGATGACAATGATGATGAGGTCACTGACTCCACCTGGGTGCCTGATCGAACAGAGGAGTCAAGTGAGGAGGAGGAGGCACAATAAACACAAGGCACAACATCCTCTGTGACCAACCATAGCACTAGCCAGTCCAAGGCATCAGATGTCAGAGCTGCTCAGGTGCAGAGCGCTGTTGTCTCAAAGAACACATCCAGGAACTCTGCTGTCTGGGAGTTCTTTAAGAAATGTGCAGCAGATCCCACCGTTGCTATTTGTAATCTATATCAGATGAGGCTCAAGCGTGGGAAAGACACCGGACGCTTGGGTACCATGTGCTTGAGGCGACATATGACAACCTGCCACGCATCCCGTTGGCGCAAAACTTTGAGTAGGTCCTCCTCCTCATCATCTGTCTCTACCCCCACTGTATGTCCTGCCATGTCATTGTCTACAAACTTCACTGACAGGGTTGATGCTACAGTAATGGATGTACCAGGTCCTTCCTCACAATGTGACATCATCCATCAGCTGAAGATTTACGCAGTCAGATTACGTTGCCCCAGCTGCTGCAGCGTAAGAAAAAATATAGTCCCAACCATCCCCAAGCACAGCGTCTAAATGCCAGCTTAGAAAAATGACTCGCATTGCAGCTGCTGCCTTTCCAGCTGGTGGAATCTGCTTCCTTCCGTGAATTTGCTGAATGTGCTGTACCACAGTGGCATGTTCCAAAACGCCATTACTTTTCATGGAAGGCCATTCCAGCACTACACCAGCACGTGGAAGACAATGTTATGGAGTCATTGGGAAAGGCAGTCAGCAACAAGGTGCATGTGACTTTAGACATGTGGTCCAGCAAGCATGGACAGGGTCGTTACATTTCCTTCATGGCACACTGGGTAACTCTGATTGCAAGTATGGAAAAAAGATACCTCCAGCGCTGCAAGGAATGGTGCACTTGTGCTACCACATTTATTTTAAATAAACAAAAGGAAAACACAAAACAAACGTTTCGGGGACACAGCCCCTTCCTCAGTGTATAGTGCAAGGTGCATGTGACTTTAGACACGTGGTGCAGCAAGCATGGACAGGGTCGTTACATTTCCTTCACGGCACACTGGGTAACTCTGATTGCAGCTGGGAGGGATCCAAGATGGGGCTCTGGTCTGGAGCTTGTTCATCCACCACGCCTCCAGAAAGCTGCTTGTATGAGGTCTGTCTGCTCCACCACCACCTCTCCCTCTTCCTCCTCCTCCTCCTCCTCCTCCTTCTGTGTCTCTGGCGAAGTGGCAGTTAAACCAACACCTGACAGGGGCTACGCAATGGTTCAAGCAAAAAGATGCCATACTGTGCTTGAGCTGGTTTGTTTAGGGGACAGGAGCCACATCGGGCCAAAAATTCTGTCAGCTCTGCAGGGGTAGGTGCAGAGATGGTTAACACCACGCCAGCTTCAGCTGGGAATGGTCGTCTGTGATAATGGCAGCAACCTTCTCTCCGCCATATGTCAGGGTAAGTTGACCCATGTACCATGCCTAGCACACATCCTAAATCTGGTGGTACAGCGTTTCCTAACCAGGTACCCAGGGCTGGCAGAGCTTCTCAAACAGGCCAGAAAAGTCTGCAGCCACTTCAGACGGTCATTCCCAGCAAGTGTTCGTCTGGCAGAAATTCAAAGAGAATTCCACCTTCCCACAAACCGTCTGATCTTTGACATGCCCACCAGGTGGAACTCGACATTAGCAATGCTGCAGCGTCTGCACAAGCAGCAGAGGGCCATCAACGAGTACCTGTGTGAGTATGGCACAAGGACAGGTTCAGGTCAACTTGGTTATCCCCCCGCAGTGTCTGATGATCAAGGATGCATGCACTGTACGGTCACCATTTGAGGAGGCAATGAGGATGGTGAGCAGGGACAGTGCATGCATCCGTGACACAATTCCTTTAGTGTTCCTGCTGGAGCACACTCTGCGGGGATTTATACATGTGGCTCTAGAGGCAGAGCAGCGGGAGGAAGAGGAGGCCTTCCCTAGGTCTCAAAGCCATAGTCTTTATGCCGACAGCATTCCTGCGGGTCCTCAGATCAGTCAGGAGGATGAGTAGGATGAGGAGGGGGAGGAATATTTAAGTTGTGGGGGCATTGAAGGTGGGGATTCCTCAAGGGATGGTTTTGTGTCCCCAGAAACCCAAGTACTAGTACGTGGCTGGGAGGAGGAAGTGCACAATGGGGTCATCCTCCTCATTGACCAGGAAGACTCGGAAGCTAATGCCACCTCCAACCTACGCTGCATGGGCTCCCTTATCCTGCAATGCCTGCTAAAGGACCCCAGGATTCGTGCTATCAAGGCGAGTTATCATTATTGGTTGGCAACCCTTCTTGATCCATGATACAAGGGTAAAGTTGCAGAGCTCATCCTGTCCGCACAGAGGGAGCACAGGATGAAAAAACTTGAGGACACTCTAAAGCGACACTTGTGTAACACCTTTCCAGGCACTGGTAGGTTACCAAGTGATGACACAGGTGTTTCTGAGGCTGCGGATAATCAGAGGAATAGTGGTGAAGGGCGGGGCCGCATGACTGATGCCTTCTTAAAAAATTTTAGTCCACGACGCCCAGGGACGTCAAATGTTGGCACCCATTGCCAGTGTCTTCACCATTTGGTGCAGGACTACCTAGGGGCAAGGGCAGACCTGGATACCTTTCCAGCAGATGATCCAATGCTTACTGGGTGTTGAGATTGGATCACTGGCCAGAACTTAGCCAATATGCTATGCAGCTACTAGGTTGCCCTTCATCTAGCGTGCTTTCTGAAAGGATGTTCAGTGCCACTGGAGGTTTTGTCACAGACAAAAGAGTGCATCTGTCCACCGACTCTGTAGACCGGCTGACATTTATAAAATTGAATCAGTCCTGGATCAGCAGCTATCAATCCCCTGATGCTGACGTAACGGAATAGATCAGGGATGTCTTCTGTATTCACAAAACCTCCAGCACTGAACTCTTCCACAATACCACAAAAGGGTTACAGTGTGAAGGCACTTGCTGCCATGAAAGGCACAATATTTGGCTGAACTGACGCCTGTGCCAGATTTATATCATTTTAATTTTTTTTACCGCAGGGTCCAACCCTGCACTCTTCCACAATACCACAAAAGGGTTACGGTGTGAAGGCACTTGCTGCCACCAAAGGCACAATATTTGGCTGCACTGACACCTTTACCAGATTCATATCTTTTTAATATAGGACGGCATGGTCCACCCCTGCACTCTTCCACAATACCACAGAGGGGTTACTGTATGATGGCACTTGCTGGCCTTGCACCAAAGGCACAATATTTGGCTGCACTGACGTCTTTACCAGATTCATATCTTTTTAATATAGGACCGCATGGTCCACCCCTGCAATCTTCCACAATACCACAGAGGGGTTACAGTGTGACGGCACTGTTGCCGACACTAAAGGCACAATTTTAAAGCACCTATTGTTACTTTCATCCAAAGCCTGCATATGTTTCACCATAATTTAGCCAAAAAAAATCACTAAACTTTTTCTGCGCGTCCTAAAATGTCTTTTCATACAGGCTGCCGCCCCAAGCAGTTGTTTATGAATAGATTAAATGAAAAGCATTTACTGTCATTTGAAACGTCATTTTTTTGGAGCAGAGAAATCTTCGATGGTGGCCCCCACCGGAGCTAGGCTGCACTACGGCACCGCAAGGCATCTCTATACACAGCCCCATCAGCATCTCTATACACAGCCCCATCAGCATCTCTATACACAGCCTCACAGCATCTCTATACACAACCCCATCAGCATCTCTATACACAACCTCACAGCATCTCTATACACAACCCCATCAGCATCTCTATACACAACCAGCATTTCTCTATTATTATTCTTCTTCTTATTATTATTCTTTATTTATAAAGCGCCAGCATATTCCGCAGCGCTGTACAATAGGCACAGTATAGACAGGGTTACAATACAATACATTGAACAACATTTGACAAACATTACAGGAAGAGATGAGGGCCCTATTCCCGTAGGAACTCACAATCTGGGAGGGTTGGGGTTGGAAACAGGAGGAGAGGACTGTAAGGTGAGAGTGATTGATGGTTGCGTCAGTGAGTTGGGTGGTAGGCTTCCCTAAATAGGAACGTTTTAAGGGAGCGTTTGAAGGAAGAGAAGTTAGGGGAAAGTCTGACAGTACGAGGGAGAGCGTTCCAGAGAGTGGGGGCTGCACGTGAGAAATCCTGTAGTCTATCATGGGAAAAGGTGATGCGGGGAGAAGCTAGGTGCAGGTCACTGTTTGACCTTAGGGAGCCAGTGGAGAGAGATAGGTTGAAGATGTGTGTGAGAGCAGGGGTGAGGGAGGAGGAGAGGGGAGGAATTAGATGTGAGGGAATGGGGTCGAGCGGGCACGTGGTGAGATGTGAGGAGGAGAATAAGGAATTGACTTCCTCCTCAGTGGCTGGGAGGAAGCGGCAGAGGGTGACAGAGGGGACCTGTGGGAGTGGAGGTGGCAGATTACTATCTTGTGTTGGGATGTTGCTTCTGATATTTAGAGTTTTACTGAGGAAGTAGTCTGCCAGGTCTTGAGCGCTGAAGGCAGCTGGGGGGGGAGGTGCAGGTGGGTAGAGGAGGGTGTTGAAGGTGGACCAGAGCCGTTTAGGGTTGGAGGACAGCATAGATATAAGAGATGAGAAGAAGGATTGTTTGGCCAAGTGGAGGGCAGAGGTGTATGACCGGATAATAAACTTGAAGTGAACAAAATCAGCTTCAGAGCGGGATTTCCTCCAGGCATGCTCTGCAGTGCGGGAGCATCTTTGAAGGTAGCGTGTCTGGAGGGTGTGCCAGGGCTGAAGTTGGCGGCGTGGGGCCTTACAGAGTCAAAGAGGAGCAAGAGTGTCTAGAGCAGAGATAAGCGTAGTGTTGTAGTGATTAGTGGCAGCATCAGGGCAGGTGAAGGATGAGGTGTGAGGGAGGTGGTGAAGTAGGTTGGAGAATTGATGGGGATCCACAGCATGTAGATTTCTGCGAGTGTGTGTGTGCGGGGTGGGGGAGCAGGGGGTTTAGAAAGTCCAGATAGGTGGAAAAGGAGAAGGTGGTGGTCAGAGATGGGGAAGGGGCGACAGTTGAACTCAGAAATGGAGCAGAGGTTGGAAAAGACAAGGTCAGTAGCGTGACCATCGCGGTGGGTAGGGAGGAGGGAGGATTGTGTGAGTCCAAGGAAGGACGTGAGTGAAAGAAGTTTGGAGGCAGCAGGGGCGGAAGGATCATCAATGGGAATGTTGAAGTCCCCGAGAACTAGGCATAGAAGATTAGAAGACAGGAAGTGAGAGAGCCAGGTAGCAAAGTGGTCAAAGAACTGGGAGGTTGGTCCCGGCGGGCGGTAGATGACTGCCACCCTGAGGGCCAGAGGAGAGAACAGGCGGATGCAGATACACAACCCCATCAGCATCTCTATACATAGCATCTCTATACACAACACCATCAGCATCTCTATACACAGCATCTCTATACACAACCCCATCAGCATTTCTATACACAGCCTCACAGCATCTCTATACACAACCCCATCAGCATCTCTATACATTGCATCTCTATACACAACCCATCAGCATCTCTATACACAGTATCTCTATACACAACCCCATCAGCATCTCTATACACAGCATCTCTATACACAACTCCATCAGCATCTCTATACACAGAATCTCTATACACAGCCACACAGCATCTCTATACACAGCCTCACAGCATCTCTATGCACAGCCTCACAGCATCTCTATACACAACCCCATCAGCATGTCTATACACAAACAGCATCTCTATACACAGCCTCACAGAATCTCTATACACAACCTCACAGCATCTCTATATACAGCATCTCTATACACAACCCCATCAGCATCTCTATACACAGCATCTATATACACAGCCACACAGCATCTCTATACACAACCCCATCAGCATCTCTTTACAAAAACAGCATCTCTATACACAACCCCATCAGCATCTCTATACACGGTATCTCTATACACAACCCCATCAGCATCTCTATACACAACCCCATCAGCATCTCTATACACAAACAGCATCTCTATACACAACCCCATCAGCATCTCTATACACAGCATCTCAGCATCTCTATACACAGCCTCACAGCATCTCTATACACAACATCTATCTCCACCAGGGGATTCCGGGCAGCTAGGGGTTCCCCGGCTATCTGACGTCCTCACGCTATGCGTGAGGACTACAGGCAGTAAGGGGGGACTTGGGGATTGAGCCGCCATCCAAGATGGCGGTCCCAACCTTGTGGTGCCAAAGTGCGACCCAGTGCCTAAGGGGTTAAAGCCAGGCACCGCCTAAAAGGGGAGACTCTCTCCTTTTAAGCGGTGCCTGGCTTATATAGTGGGACCTCCCAATCGGGAGGGAGAGGGATCCTAACAGATCACCCCCCTCCCTTCCAGGCGATCTCCCGGCATTGCCGGGGGGGCACCTGGAAATGACGTCATCGCACGTCATTTACGTCGGGAGGAGCTTGACTTCAGCGTCTGAGGATGCTGAAGTCAGAACGCCGCTGGACCCCGGACAGAGAGGTGAGTATCTCCGCTGGAGGTCCCGCAAAGCTGATGACGTGTGGGACACATCCTCCCCAGCATACAGCTGGAGTAACTGAGGACGTGTCCCACACGTCGTCAGCAGTGAAGGGGTTAAAAACATATTTTTAAAAACTTTTTGTCCTTGTTTCCCATCTCCCAGGGCACTACCCGGACCTGGACATTGTTTTTAAATGTTTCTATACATCCTAGAAATCCGCCACTTCACGGGCAGGTTATGGGGACCTCCTAGGCACAATATTTGAAGGAATTTTTCGTTTTTATTTTTAACCCTAATTTTATGGAAAACTCACTGTGCCTTTAAAAAGTTTTTTTTTTTTTACTTTTTATCTTTGTTTCCTGTCCTCCAGGGCACTACCCGGACCCCCATACACCTTTTATGGCAAATATCTAACATACATGCCCTCTTGGAGGACACTCTAAAAATCGAATTTTGAGTCCCATTGACTTGTATTGAGTTCGAGTTCGAATTCGAACTTTTGAAAAGTTCGAGTTCGAATGCGAACCGAACTCAGGGGTGTTCGGCTCATCCCTAGTTGTCGCTCCCGCTTACGATGTGAGGAAAGGGCAATTATCCATCCGCGCATATAGACCTTATAGGTGTCCCAGGTGTTCATCTGGGAGGTATCTGAGGCCGGGTTGAGATCAAAAAAATCACTGAGGTCCGCCTGCAGAGAATCTCTCACTCCCCTATCCAACAGAATGAAGTCATTAAACCGCCAGGGTCTGAAAGTCCCTCCCACCGCCCCAAAGTCCGACACCGTCTCAACTATAGCGTGATCAGACCACGATATCTCATGGATCCTTGAACTTTGGAGCCCCAGCACCAGATTCCTACTACAGAGGACATAATCCAATCTGGAATGCATATCGTGTGTGGATGAATAGAACGTATAATCCCAGTCTACGGGGTGTAAGAGGCGCCACGTGTCATACAGGTTGAAGTCCTACAGCAGAGCCACCGCAGGACGGTAGAGGGAAGGGGGATATCGAAGTGAGGCAGAATTACTTCGATCCAAATATGGGTCAAGCGCCAAATTGAGATCACCCCCGATAAATACATTCAAATTAGGCAGTTGCATCAAAAGATCTGCTAGGCTTCAAAAAAATCCTTTGTCCGGTGGAGTGGGTGCGTACACACTAACCAAAGTCACCGAAGTACCAGCAATCATCCCGTCCACCCTAAGATACCTCCCATCCAATTTAGAGAAGGTCTGGGAGTGCTGAAAATGAAGGCCCGCGCGGACCAAGATAGAAACTCCCGTTTTTTCGTGCTACCTGTGCTGTGATAATGCGATGAAAAAACTTCCCCCCAATACCGCAGGACCAAAGTCCCTGTGTAATGAGTCTCCTGCATGAGGACAACATATGCCCTAAGTCTCTGGAAGTGGCGAGAAGCCATACGGCGCTTCTGAGGTGAACGCAGTCCCTTAACATTATGCGAAAGGTCTCAAAGGGCCGCAAGGTGCTCTCCCTCTGCCGCTGCCACCATCCCCGAGCCCAATGCGTCAGAAAAGAGATAAGACAAAGAAAGAAAAAGGGGCGACCCAGAAAAGGGAAAGGACGAGACGGGAAGTGAGAGAGAGGGGAGAAAGGGAAGAAAAAACTAGAGGAGAGAAAGCAGAGAAGAGAGCGAAGAGGAAGGGATGAGTAGAAAGAGAAGAGAGAGAGAGAAGAAGAGAAAGAAGAGAGAGAGAGAGAGAGGGAGAAGAAGAGAAAGAAGAGCGAGAGAGAAGACGAGTAAAGAGAGAAAAAGGGAGGGAGAGGGAAAAGAGGCAGGAAATGAGGAAGGAAGAAATTCAAAGAGAAAAAGGGACTAAGGGAAGAAAGAAAGCGGAGGATGCGCCGCGTCAGTTGCGTAGGAGAGCAAATCTCACGCCACCACCAAAGGGAATATGGAGGGAAAGAACGACGAGCTCAAGATAGCCGCACCGCTCCAAAGAGAAAGCCACATTATACCGCTACCCGGATGCATCCTGTACTGTACTGCACACAAACGCTTAGGGGTCCCGGACCACTCCAGGCAGTCCAACTCCTCTTCCCCCCCTACGCCACAGCCCCCTCTCTGAACAGGTCCCCGCCTGAGATGCTCCAGCCCCAGAGCGTGAACCCCAGCGGCAAACTTTTCCCATTGTAAATTGAAGAGATAGACTGGGCCCCAAAATATGACCCCTCCATATCTCCCCAGGTGTCAGGTCCATCTCAGTTGCCATCAACTTAAAAGGCATGAACCCAGCTCCACTGACCCTAAACCAGGCTAACTTCAAATAGAGGAAGGGAGATGGGGGAAAAAAGAGAAGAAAAAAAACCACACAACCCACCCAAATCCCCACCTACATCGCGGCAGTACAATAGCCTGTAGCCCAAAATAATCCCTCTACATTAGCCCTACGCTAACCAGGGGCGTCAACAAAGCATGACCCACACGGTATCCGGGCATGGGTTGCGTGCGCAAATAATTTCCCCCATACGAACAAGGTATGTGCCTTGTGTCTAGGACCGCACCTTCGCCAAAGCAAGACATAAGTCATGTGCGCAAAACATTTCCCACATAAAAGCCAAGCCCTAGTCACAGTCACAAGACCCTTCGCACACAAAATCCAGGCATTAGCCACATGTGCAGAACATTTCCCACATTAAATCTGGGAAGTAGTCACGCGCGCAAAACATTTCCCCCAGGAGAGCAAGATAGGGATCATGTACATAAAATCTTACTCGCACAAAATCAAAGCAATAATCACGTGCGCAAACCGCTCCCACATAGAAACTGGGCATTATGTGCGTGTACAAAGCGGACTCCGCATGAGAGCCAGGTATTCAACACGTGCGTAAGACCCGATCTGTACAAAATCAACACAGTAAGCAGATGTGACGGAATGGGGTGTTATCCGTCTGCAGGTGTGCTCCAATCTGACCCCCTCTTGATGGCGTCAGGCCCGACTAACGAGTGTCACGGCACTCAGCGTCTCGAGCGGCCTGAGATGACCCTGGTGTTACTTGGCGAGATGGTGCTGCCGAATTAAGTTGACCCGTTCTGCGTAGTGGGGAGCTAGGAGACCGCAGAGTGTCTCCTGCACTGTGATTTTAGCTATGAAATGACGACACCAAACGGGGCTGTATGCTTCAAGTCAAACGCAGTTGAACTGACTTTTTACTCAAAATGGGACACGCATTTAAACATCTCACACACAAAGGAGACATGCCCAGGCTTGAATGGGAACTCAATTTGCATACAATGGCATGCTTGCATCATCAGATTACACACACACACAGAGCTAATGTACACAGAAATTAGCATACAATTGAATTTCAACACAGCCTTTCACTCCTAGCAACCAAGGGGAAATATAATACCTTTAAATGCATCACACAATTACACATCTGAATCCACACTCATACAATCCAGGATACATGGTAATACATCACACCAATAAAACCACATCTAGAAAAGGTATAACTGTTCATTTCAACACGCAAAACCGAAAGAGTCTGAAATAAAGAAAAAGGTCTTTGAAATGTCCCAGGCTGTTAGTTCTGGGGCTCGCTGGTCAGAGCCCCAGATACACATAGCATTTCCCTCATAAGAACAAGGCATTAGTCACGTGTGCAAAACATTTCTCACGTAAGATCAAGCCATGTGACCTGAGCGCTAGATTTCATGCCATTGGGAAGTGTTAAACCCGTCTATTGGGACAAGGGTTTCTGTAACTTACTGTGTGTGATCACTGATTACGAATGTGTTTGCCTGACCCTGGAGTAACCTGCCAGCAGTTCAAGACCTCATCTGCGTAAACCAGACAGACTCATGTAAGAACCTGAGGAGGACCAGGAGGAAGCCTGCAGTGGTCTTGAAACTAGCCAATGGGAACTGTTGGGGTGGGCGGGAAGTGTGTGTGTGTGTGTGTGTGTGTGGTGTGTGTGCGTGTGTGTACCTGAGCACAAATACTGGTGTTTTTCAATAAAGACCAGATCTCCTGTTTGAACATACAGCCTATATTACAAACGTTTGTGCCGGCACAAAAACACATTAACGCGAGGGGTAAAACCCTTTGCGCTGAACGTCGTATTACAATCTCAGCGCAACAAAGGCGCGTATACGTCTAGTGCGGGTGAACCTGCGCAAACGCTGCGCAAGCTTACTGTATGTTGCGCGTCCTATACTTAACATTGTGAGCGTAAATGCGTTTGTGCGCTGGTACGCGGGTGCTATCACAATCTATGCGCAGGATTTAACGCACAGCCTTTGCGCACATAATTTTAGCAAATCCTAAAAGCTGGTGTTAATGGCAAATTCTTCTACACATACCCAAACAATAAAATGGAGAAGCTGTGTGTGCATTTATTATTGCTGCAGCATATATACTCAGATTGACTTTGACAGGCACAAAAACTTAACGGGAGACAATTGTGAGACAATTAATTCTGATTGGAGGAATCGCATGAAAAAAACAGTCCGCACACTGATTTCTGAGCGCATTGTTGCTGTGCACGCGTTTGTGCGCGTCCGTTTAACGTGTGTTATTGTTCGACAGATGAAAAAATGCACGAGGATTGTAATTCCAGCGTTGATTTCCGCAAGTTAACGTTTACGCTTTGTGCAAAACTTCACGCATTGCGCGAGCTTTTTTTGCACGAAGAATGTAATAGGGCACATGGTGTTTTATTCAGAACTACATCACCTACCCTGGAAGGCACTCAGCGGGTCTTCCACTGCATCCAGCCGCAAGGAGCAGCGGACCTAAGAAGCTACAGATCAGGCTGCTCGAGGCACTGAGCAACTCAGCGGCCGGGCTGATCTAGGAAAGGGGGTGCCGGGAGAGCCAGGACAGGCAGACAAGCAAGGTCTGTGACAAGTCTATTTTTTTTTAGGATTTTTTAAATTTTTTGGGATATTTTTCAAATAGCACATTTTTTTTCGTTAACAGACCTTTTTATTATTATTCATAAAATCTTATATATTAATTTCAGGCATTTTCATGCAGTATTTTTTTTTTGCAAACAGCTTTTAAAAGTTGCTGTATTTTTTTTTTTTGTTGTTTTTTTTTTTTTACCCCGTTCTTCTGCCTGTTGGCTTTTTCCGGTGGCTGGTTGGCACTCTGTTCAGCGGATTGTCTGCATTTTTTTTAATGCATTTGGCAGGTTTGCGGGGGCTTATCGGATCTGATGTTTTATGGCGGTTTTGCAGCTTTTTTTCCTTTCGATTCAGTGGTTGTTTTGCCTGCACTTCGGGGACCCTGGTTTCAGGTGGAATTTCAGTGCTCTTCATATAACCCCTTATGTTATACATGTTAATCCCAGGCTCTCACGTAAAACACACAGCGAGGAGATACATATGATATTTCAAGGCCCGTCTTTAACCCTTTCGCTGCTGAGGCTTTTCCCGCCTCTGTGCTGAGGTCATTTTTACCGGTTTTGCGCATCATGTTTAAACGTGTTTTAAAGGCTTATTTTAGTATATGACCCAGACATATTACATATCGTTCTTTCCGTCAGACTCGGCAGATCCATAATATATCATTATTATATGTATACGTTATGTCATGTCTGTATATTATAACAAAAAATGCAATAAAATATGAATTTTCAATAATTTACAATGTGTAAAGTGTTTTTTTTTTCACATTTTAACATGCGAGCAATTGCGGTTATATTTTATATGGGGTGCGCTTGTTAAAAAAATTAGAGGATGGGGTCTCGTTACATTTTTTTTGGGGGAAAATTACGCGATTTTTAACAAACGCACCGCATACAAAAATCGTTAGTGCAGCATCATTGTTCACATTATAATTGAAATGGGAACAATATTGCTCCATTAACGAACCAAAAAAAAGAAAAAAATTTTTTTTTTTTTTTATATAATTTTTTTTTAAATATATTTTTATTTTTAATTTTAATTTTAATTTTTTTAAAAAACTTTTTTCACATTCGTGTTTGGTATCGTTAGAACGGCCATGCTCTGGCCGATCCAACCATACCAAACATTAACCCCTAGCTGCCACAGATCGGGAGATAGGGAGTTCATTGGAACTCCCTATCTCCACCGTTGGTGGCAGTTAGGGGTTAACTCTAGGACTGGCGTCATCGTGCTACATGCGGGGGGCACCTGAATTAGGTGCCATCGCGCTGCCGCGATGACACCTAATTCCAGCGGCTGCGGTCCCAGATGCCGGGCTGACATCGAGGATGTCAGTCCGCACCGGGGGGGCCAGCGATCGGCCGGAACCCGGCCGAACGCTGACCCCAATGGGAGGATGCGCTCAGCGCGTCCTCCGCATACCAGCGGTAATGCGGAGGACGTGCTCAGCGCGTCCTCCGCATTGAAGTGGTTAATATTGATTGGACCCTGGGCAAAGATTGTCTTGGCCCCACCCGGCCCGAAAGCCCTGCATAACCCCAACACTTCCAAGAACTCCACAGCAATAAAACTCACAGTGCCGTGCACTGTATGATCGTATCACAGAGCTCCACAGCAATAAAACTCACAGTACTGTGCAGTGTGTGTGTGTATCACAGAGCTCCACAGCAATAAAACTCACAGTAGTGTGCAGTGTGTGTGTATCACAGAGCTCCACAGCAATATAGCCCACAGTACTGGGCAGTGGTGAGTGTATCACAGAGCTCCACAGCAATATAACTCACAGTACCGTGCAATGTATGATCACATCACAGAGCTCCACAGCAATAAAGCTCACAGTAATGTGCAGTGTGTATGAGCGTATGACAGAGCTCCACAGCAATAAAACTGACAGTAATGCGCAGGATGTATGAGCGTATGACAGAGCTCCACATCAATAAAATTGACAGTAATGCGCAGCGTGTATTCAAACCCCCCCAGCCCCAGCATATCAATTTATTCACCACCCCAAGGGCCTACATTGTGTCTCCTCATCTGCCGGCCCTCATCCATTACTGTCCTCCTTCCTCTTAATTAACTTTAAAACCAAAAACATATTCAAATTTAATTTTCGATATCCAATTATAAGGATTTTAGTCAAACGCCGGCCCTCTAGCACCAGTATATACAATCTGGTCAAGAAATTGATTAGAAGCATTAGAATTGTAGAAGGCTGACAGTCAGTGACATACAGAATTATAAAAGCGCTGCCTGTTAACTGACCGAGAAATAATGTGTTGGCCTGGCCTGTGCAGGGAATCCTTCCAGACCCGGCGGAATTATCAGGGGCGGACTGATAACTAATGGGGCCCCTGTGCTAAAGGAGATCATGGGGCCCCCTTGTGCCGCACCCACAGGGGGCCACACCAATACAAAGTACATCCCTACAACACAAATCCCACATGTACATTGTTGTGCTAAGGAATTTATTTCTTAACTCATTAAAATATATTTTTTTGAAAATTACTGACACATTGCACATTACAGAGCTCCAGAGCAATAAAACTAACAGTAATGTGCAGTGTGTATCCGTGTGAGTTTTATTGCTGTGGAGCTCTGATACACTCATACACACCGCACATTACTGTGAGGTTTATTGCTGTTGAGCTCTGATACGCTAAGGCTAGGGTCAGGCGAACGCATTTTTACGTTGTCTGTGAAAAAGTGCGTTCGAACGAATGGACGTATTTTTTCACGGAATACGCGATAGCGGTCATACTATGCGCATTTTCGTCCGTGATTTTGTACGGATCATCAATAAAACACTTTTTGTGTCTGGACGTTATGTTGGCCGGACATTAGCAGTGTCTGACGTCTCCCAATCACGCACACACGCCGCTAGCGGACGCAGTGCACTCTGTACGTCAGTACTAGTGGTTTCACGTTCTCGCAAAAATGCGTTTGTTTGCCGCTTGCGTTGCACGGCCGGACTTTTGTGCGACCGTACTTCGTATATTGGCCGTCATTGCCCGCCATCTGCTGCTAGCACGGCCGTGATTAAGTGCGGCTGCACGCGCGTTCGCACTGCCTCAGTCTGACCCTAGCCTAATACACACCACACATTACTGTGAGTTTTATTGCTGTGGAGCTCTGTGATATGCTCATACACACCGCACATTACTGTGACTTTTATCATTGTAGAGCTGTGATACACCCATACACACCACACACATTACTGTATCACAGCTCTACAATAATAAGTTACAGTAATGTGCAGTGTGTATGACCGTATCACAGAGCTCCACAGCAGTAAAACCCACACTCATTCACACCGCACATTACTGTGAGTTTTATTGCTGTGGAGCTCTGTGATACGCTCATACACACCGCACATTACTGTGACTTTTATTACTGTAGAGCTGTGATACTGTAATGTGTGTGGTGTGTATGGGTGTATTACAGCTCTATAGTAATAAAAGTCACAGTAATGTGCGGTGTGTATGAGTGTATCACAGAGCTCCACAGCAATGTGCAGCATGTATGAGTGTGAGTTTTATTGCTGTGGAGCTCTGTGATATGCTCATACACACCACACACATTACTGTATCACAGAGCTCCACAGCAATAAGCTCACAGTACTGGGCACTGTGTAGAAGCATATCACAGAGCTCCTCAGTCCCCCACATTCTTTTCCCCCAGACCCATACCATTCTTTTTTACACCCCTTCCCCAGCAGCCCCCTTCACTTTATCCCCCCAGTAGGCTGCCCTCACTTTATTCCCCAGCAGCCTCCTCACTTCCCCCAGCAGCCCCCCATTACCCCAGCAGCTCCCACTCTCTTTATCATCCCCAGCAGCCCCTCTCTCACTTTATTCCCCCCCAAAATAAATGTCACAATATATTAGTCATCATACAGTGGGTCGTCGTCACTCACCACTGTTAAATTAATTTCTCAGTGACAGTCTCTCTGTCCTCTGGCTCCAGGCTCTGGATACAGGCTGGCTGGACTTATGCCCGATCCGTGGCAGCTAGGGGTTAATGTTTGATATAGTTGGATAGGCCAGAGCATTGCCATTCCAAGGATACCAAACATGAGCATGAAAAATGTTTTAAAAATAAAAAATATTTAAAAAAAAAATCAAAAAAAAAATAAACAAGTTTTTTTTTGTTTTTGTTTTGTTAATGCAGCAATATTGTTCCGATTTCAATTATAATGTGAACAATAATGCTGCACTAATGATTTTTGTATGCGGTGCGTTTGTTAAAAAAAGCAAAATTTTCCCCCCAAAAAAATGTAACGAGACCCCATTTCTAATTTTTTTAACAAGCGCACCCCATACAAAATATAACCGCAAACGATCGCATGTTAAAATGTGAAAAACACTTTACACATAAATTTTTGAAAATTCTAATTTTATTGCATTTTTGTTATAATATACAGACATGACATAACGTATACATATAATAATGACATATTATGATATGAATCTGCCAAGTCTGACGGAAAGAACGATACATAATATGTCTGGGTCATATATCAAAATATGGCTACAAAACGCGGTTAAACATGAGCGAAAGCGGTAAAAATGACCTCAGCACAGAGGTGTGAAAAGGCTCAGCAGCGTAAGGGTTAAATGCATATTAGGATGTTTTAGGGAAATTAATTCTCAAATCTCAATCAGAAGCAGACACCACCCCACCCTCAATATGTTGTACAATGTATCAAATTGATTACCAGACTAAAAACACCTGGTGTTATGCCCGTTTGTGAACAGAGGTCATTTAGAGTTGATAATCTTTCCACGTACACATTAGTCTTTAATTCAATATCTAATAAACCGTTGCTTATAATATTCTGCAGTAAAGAGTCTCTTTATTTCTAGATTTTTTAGTATTTTTTTAAGCATTTTCTATACTTTTTTCAAAATTTCTTTTTTTTTTTCGAACTCGAACCGAACACACCCAAAAAGTAATTTGCGAACTTTCGAACTGCCAAAGTTTGGGTCGAACTCCGAACCATCTGAACCCGAACAGCTCATCCCTAGCAGCCACCAGTGAGATGTGCGGGGACATTCTGCACCTGCACGATGTCTTGCGTCACGTGGTAGGTGCAGAGGGCGGTGCCAATACAGCGTGAGTGCCATTCCCGTTTCTTGTGTTCGCTGGAAGGCATGCACGCTGCAGTGGCGGTCAACCCGGCCCCTCAATCAGAGTCAGTCAGATGTGGCGGCAGGCAGGGGGCCCGCAGCACAGTGTGACAGGATTCAAAAGGGACTCATCTCCCCTGGGTTACAGCTGATCTTACACTAATGTACCAGCTTAGCGATTCACGGTGGTCAAATTTCAAGAGTACTGGTTCCATGAACGATCACTTCGAATACCGAAAATGCCGGAATGAATGCACAAAACAAACAAAAATGGCCAAAGCCCATTACTTCAATGAAAATCTAAACAATAACATATCAAACCCTAGAAATTTTTGGAGAACCATAAGTAACATACAAGCACCCCCAGTCCACTCCCAGCCAGCTGCTGTCAAAGTAAACAACCAAACCCTGCAACACCCCCTAGATGTAGCAAATGCCTTTAATGATTATTTTGTTGGATGTGCCACCACTTTGATTGCCAAGCTAGGAAATGACATGCAATCAGAGAGGCCTCATGCAGGTCAGGCCCCCCCCAACTGTGCAAAGTCCCTGTATCAGACAGGAATTCTGTTTTAGACCAGTGCCTGTCAGTGTCATTACTAAACTTCTCCGTAAGCAAAAAATGAAATACCAGTCTGGACCTGATCAAATACCAGCAATGCTGCTGAAAATCAGTGCGCCTGCAATTGCAAATCCTGTGCAACCCTAATAAATGAGTCACTGGCGACTGGATACATACCCAAGCTCTGGAAGACTGCGAGAGTGGTACCTATCCATAAAAGTGGTGACATTACTTTGGTATCCAACTACCGTCCGATATCGTTGCTCCCTGTAATGTCAAAAGTCTTGGAAAAATGTGTCTACACACAATTACGTGATTATTATCAATATTGGAACTACTTAACCCCGGATCAATCAGGCTTTCGTCCAAATCACTCAACTACAACCGCCCTTCTAAAAGTCTGCAATGATATCCAGGCTGGGATGGAACAAGGAAACCTAACTGGAGCCATCTTCCTTGATTTTGCCAAGGCCTTTGACACGGTAGACCATGGCATCTTGTTAGAAAAACTTAAAAACTCTGGCATTGGTGATCGCACGCTAACCTGGTTTCAATCATATGTATCCGACCGATCACAATATGTGTCAATTTCTGGCAGCTCCTCCCTCCCGCTCCCAGTCACTTGCGGTGTACCCCAAGGCTCAATACTAGGCCCCCTGCTATTCACAATATTCATAAATGATCTGCCCAACGTCTGCAAAGCCTCAACTGTACATATGTACGCAGACGACACTGTGATCTATACCAGCAAACCAAATCTCCCGCAGCTGGAGGTCGTGCTGCAAGAACAATTCACAGAGGTAGAAAAGTGGATCAAACACAACAAACTTTTTTTAAATACTGACAAAACTGTAACGATGCTCTTTGGAACAGCACCTAAACTACACAAATTGCAAAATCCCCATCTATGTGTTGGGACAAAATCAAATGGCACGCTGACCACAGTCACATCTCTCAAATATCTAGGTATGTGGTTGGACCCTAATCTATCCTTTGGCCCCACATCGAAAAACTCTCATCTAAACTTTACCCCAAACTAGGTGCCCTGTACAGAAACAAATCCTGCCTGAGTCCCGCGGTAAGAAAGCAGATTGTACAGCAAATGCTTTTGCCGGCTATTGATTACGGAGATGTAGTGTATGCAGCCGCCCCGCAAACACACCTTCATAAACTTACTACATTGTATAACTCATTCTGCCGCTTTGCGCTACAATGTAACTACATGACCCACCATTGTGACATGTTAAAAGAGCTAAACTGGCCATCGCTGGAATCCAGACGCACCCTTCACCTTTCCAGCCTGGTGTTTAAGAGCATCTCTGGGAAGCTGCCACCCTACCTGAATAGACTGCTTCCCCCAGCAGCTCCCTCATCCTATAACCTCCGATCCAGGACCAGCACCTTACTTGCTATACCACAATACAAAAAGACAGTGGCTCGGTCCTCATTTTCCTACAGAGCACCACAATTATGGAATAACCTCCCAGACACCATCAAATCTTCCCCCAGTCTTAAGTCACTCAAAAGCTCCTTACTAACATACCTCAATACAGAATGCACCTGTAAACATGTAACCTAGTGACTATATTTCCTACATATTTTTTCTGTTAATCTGTGTATTTGTGTCGTTTTTTTAATATCTTGCATTGTATTACTTTGTATTTCTGTAACTGTAACAATTCAATGTTCTCGAACCCAGGACATGCTTGAAAACGAGAGAAATCTCAATGTATCCTTCCTGGTAAAATCCTTTATAAATAAATACCGGAGCTGAAAATTAACAAGTCTTATTCAGCGGTAGGCATTTACGCGGGCACAAGGGGCAGCTGCTTTGGGCCCCTCAACAATGACTGGGCCCGAGGCAGCTGTCCCTTGTGCCCTTTGTTAAAGAAGGCCCTGGATATTTCTATTGGATAGTCTAAAGATGTCTCTTACACGTGTGTCACAATGTTACATTTGTTGCATAACTCACTTGTTTTCATTTTATTTATTTAAGAAATTGAATTAAATGAAACGTACTCGCTTAGCTTAGTGTGTGTGTGTATCTCCCCCCAGCCCTTCTCCTGATGAATACGCCGGTCTGATGGCTTTCATCTTCGCTATTGATGAGATTAACAGGAACCCGAGTATTTTACCCAACGTCACTTTGGGTTATCACGCTTATGATGCATGTGGAGACTCCAATAAGGCGATAAAAGACACTCTGCAAATATTATCTGGAAACCAGAGGGAAGCTCCTAACTATTCCTGCCAGGAGCGGAGTAAAGTCGCCGGATTTATAGGAGGTCGAACATCTATCACCACACTTCCAATGGCACAAGTCCTCAGTTTATATGGATACACACAGGTACGTGACCTCTAATCTATATATAAAAATGTTGCGTCCGTTGCCGTCGTCCTCAATGTGCATGTGCGACAGAAAAAAAACAGCAGCATGCGCGAGGAAAAAAAAAAGAGCTGATCCAATCCATGGGAGAGGCACGCGCAAAGCACCTCTCCCACCTACTCACAGCTCCGTGTCTGCCATTCCCCTCCTCCAGCACCACCTGAGCCTTGCAGTCAGTTGCTCAATGTGTTATCCGACACCAGGGTTAGCCTGGGATTGAAAGCATGAGCTGGGTTTGAAACCCCAGCCAATCACCATCCAAGGAGCTAGAAGGGCCAACCAATCCCATTCCTGGAATGCACCTCATTATCTGTAATGGAGCCATCTGTAGAAACTTTAAATGTCTGCGCCCCCAAAACTAACTGCTCCAGCGGGGTGATTTTTCAAAGGTGGGGTGATCATCATGCGAGCTACCGTTGTGGTGATTTGCAGGAGGGAGCTCCTTTGGGAACCCACTTTGCTGAGCCTTTCTTGACCCCAGGAGCTTAAGCAGCCCTGACCATGCGGCATCCAAGGGGGATATCTACTATATGCTGCCATTCATGCCCCTACCCCAGATCTGGGCGCTTTTTGGACTGTGACACCCTAGGAACCCGAGCTATCAAACAGTACCCCTGGAACGCCGCTGCTCCTCTGGAATCCCCCCCAAACAAGGACCTGTGCTCTGTATGACTGCAGGTAGTTAATTATAAGGCACCACCATGTACCATAGCGCTGTACAAATGGAAAAGACAGGATAACCAATATACATGCAAGTTAACCCTTTCGCTGCTGAGGCCTCTGTGCTGAGGTCATTTTTACCGGTTTTGCTCATCATGTTTAAACGTGTTTTGAAGGCTTATTTTAGTATATATCGTTCTTTCCGTCAGACTCGGTAGATTCATAATATGTCATTATTATATGTATACGTCATGACCTGTCTGTATATTATAACAAAAAATGCAATAAAATATGTATTTTCAATAATTTACAATGTGTAAAGTGTTTTTTTTCCACATTTTAACATGCGAGCAATTGCGGTTATATTTTGTATGGGGTGCACTTGTTAAAAAAATTAGAGATGGGGTCTCGTTACATTTTTTTTGAGGAAAATTACACGATTTTTAACAAACGCACCGCATACAAAAATCATTAGTGCAGCATCATTGTTCACATTATAATTGAAATGGGAACAATATTGCTGCATTAACAGACCAAAAAAAAAAAAAAATGTTTATTTTTTTTTAAATATATTTTTATTTTTATTTTTAATTTTTAATTTTTAAAAAAAACTTTTTTCACAGTAGTGTTTGGTATCGTTGGAACGGCCATGCTCTGGCCGATCCAACCATACCAAATTTTAACCCCTAGCTGCCACGGATCGGGAGATAGGGAGTTCATTGGAACTCCCTATCTCCACCGTTGGTGGCCGTTAGGGGTTAACTCTAGGACTGGTGTCATCGTGCTATGCACGATGACGCCAGTCCTCAGGGGGAGTTCCCGGAGGCTTGGCCTACATCCAAGATGTCGGCCAGCTCCGGGAAAGGATCACGAACCGGCGCTTTTCAGCGCCGATTCGCGATCCAGCTCCCCAGGGGTTAATGCCAGGCACCATTTGGAAGGGCAGGCTGTGCCCTTCCAAATGGTGCCTGGGTTAACCCCCGCAACGCCGCCGATCGGGAGGGAGAGAGGTCCGAAGGACCTCCCCCCTCCCTTTCAGGCGCCTCCTCCGCACATGCGGGGGGGCGCCTGAATTAGGTGTCATCGCGCTGCCGCGATGGCACCTAATTTCAGCGGCTGCGGTTCCGGATGCTGGGCTGACATCGAGGATGTCAGCCCGCACCGGGGGGGCCAGCGATCGTCCGGAACCCGGCCGAACGCTGACCCCAAAGGGAGGACGCGCTCAGCGCGTCCTCCGCACACCAGCAGCCATGCGGAGGACGCGCTCAGCGCGTCCTCCGCATTGAAGTGGTTAACCACATAGAACAGTGTGGGGACATCATACACATGCCTCTCCTGTATTTTGAATTAGCCAGGTCTCTCTGCTCTATAGCCAGTGCCCGTCAGTGCCATCACTAACCTTCTCCATAACTAAAAAAATGAAATACCAGTCTGGACCTGATCAAATCCCAGCAATGCTGCTGAAAATCAGTGTGCCAGCAATTGCAAAACCTGTCGCAACCCTGATTAAAGAATCACTGGCGACTGGATACATACCCAAACTCTGGAAGACTGCAAGAGTGGTACCTATCCATAAAAGTGGAGAAAATACTTTGGTATCCAACTACCGCCCAATATCACTGCTCCCTGTAATGTCAAAAATTCTGGAAAAATGTGTCTACACTCAATCACGTGATTATTATCAGTATCAGAACTATTTAACCCCAGATCAATCAGGCTTTCGTCCAAACCATTCAACTACAACCGCCCTTTTAAAAGTTTGTAATGATATCCAAGCTGGCATGGAACAAGGAAATCTAACTGGAGCATCTTCCTTGATTTTGCCAAGGCTTTTGACACAGTAGACCATGGCATCCTATTACAAAAACTTAAGAACTCTGGTATTGGTGAAAGTACGTTAACCTGGTTCCAATCATATGTGTCTGATAGGTCTCAATTTGTGTCCATTTCTGACAGCACTTCCCTTCCCCTCCCAGTCACGTGCAGTGTACTCCAAGGCTCGATACTCAGCCCCCTGCTATTCACAATATTCATAAACGATCTGCCCAATGTCTGCAAAGCTTCAACTGTACATATGTACGCAGACGACACTGTAATCTATACCAGCAAACCAGATCTCCCGCAGCTGGAGGTCGTGCTGCAAGAACAATTCACAGGGGTAGAAAAGTGGATAGCAAATAACAAACTTTTTCTAAATACTGACAAAACTGCAACGATGCTCTTTGGAACAAAACCTAAACTACACAAATTGCAAACACCCCATCTATGTGTTGGGACAAAATCAAATGGCACGCTGACCACAGTCACCTCTCTGAAATATCTAGGTATGTGGTTAGACCCAAATCTATCTTTTGGCCCCCACATCGAAAAACTCTAATCTAAACTCTACCCCAAACTATTTGCCCTGTACAAAAACAAATCCTGCCTGAGCCCCGCGGTAAGAAAGCAGATTGTACAATAAATGCTTATGCCAGCCATTGAATACGGAGAGGTAGTATATGCAGCCGCCCCACAAACACACCTCCAGAAACTTACTACATTGTATAACTCATTCTGTCTCTTTGTGCTACAATGTAACTACATGACCCACCATTGTGACATGTTAAAAGAACTAAACTGGCCATCGCTGGACTCTAGACGCACCCTTCACCTTTCCAACCTGGTGTTTAAGAGCTTTTCTGGGAAGCTACCACCCTACCTGAATATGCTGCTTCCCCCGGCAGTTCCCTCATCCTATAACCTCAGATCCAGGACCAGCACCTTACTTGCAATACCACAATACAAAAAGAAAGTGGCTCGATCCTCATTTTCCTACAGCGCACCGCAAATATGGAATAACCTCCCAGACACCGTCAAATCTTCCCCCAGTCTAAAGTCCCTTAAGAGTTCCCTATTAACAAACCTCAATACGAAATGCACCTGTAAACATGTAACATAATGACTTTATTTCCTCTATTTATTTTTCTGTTTATCTGTATATTTGGTCTTGTGTTAATATCTTGCATTTTACTACTTTGTATTTCTGTAACCACTCAATGTTCTTGAACCCAGGACATACTTGAAAACGAGAGAAATCTCAATGTATCCTTCCTGGTAAAATCCTTTATAAATAAATTAAATAAATAAATTAACATATCACTAGACCCTTTGGTTAATTACAATATGCCCTTCCCTTGGGAAGACACACCTACTCCATTATATGCACATGAACTCTCTGCAGTTCTCTCTCTTTCTCTCTCTCTCTCTCTCTCTCTTCTCTCTCTCTCTCTCTCTCTCTTTCTCTGTCACGGTTCCCAGATCCCACCACGCAGTACTTAACACCCCACACTCCAGAGCCCAGAAGCTACCAACAGAGTAGCCGTGAAAGATCTCCAACTGTCTGGTCCTTAGAATTGGCCAGGTAAACTAGCTAGACAGAAAGGGTTAACAACACAGGAAGTAGTCAGCCGAGCCAGAATCAGGAATACTGAGTTCAGAATGGTCAAATGGAATAGCCGGGTCGATATCAGAGCAGTGGCGTAGTACAAGAAAATGGTCTAGAGCAACAGAAGGCAGAATAGTCAGAAACAAGCAGAGGTCAATAACGGGTTAATTCAATATAGCATTCAGGTACAAGGAGCTCAGGTATGGATAACCACGATCTGGCAACTGCTGAGAATACACTGAGGGTTTTTAAAGACCTTCACCAGGCCACGCCCCCCCACTCAAGCCGCACCTCATGCAACCACCTCCCTGCCTGTCTCCATTTAAACCGGGCATTGGTCAGCGAGCATCATCAGACATGATGCCCTCAAGCACACAGGTAGGGCTGGAAGCTCCCAACGTTACACTCTCTCTCTCTCCACAGTCTCCCTGCTCTCCTGGTTGATAAGTATACACTATGGGCTTCTGGCCCTTTAGGCCTATTTGTTATTGTTCATATTGGCTGCTTTCTAAATCTTGTACATATGTGTTATATGTGATTTAGTGTACTGTGTGTAATTTCTAATAAATGTTTAATATAGTGGACGAACCTGTCTTGTGCAATATATATTTGTGTTGGATGAGTGGTACACCAACACGTATTTTTAAGTGCTCAGCGACCATTTACCACAAACAGTACCAGAGAAGCCCCTGCTCAAGAGCTTGCACTCTGAGAGGATCTGATGGGGAACTGCTGAATTGTGGTGCCGTAATGTCTGGGGGGCGGGAATGTTAACTGTTGTTATCTGATTCTTGAAAGGTATTTTAATATGATAGGTAGTTTTTTAATTTAGCATTAGTGTGAAATCCACCCCCCCCCCATTATAAGTGTCAAACCCTGCAAGTCTTTTACTTGCATAGGATGTTAGCCTGTGGAATTTAGCCATTTCCTTTGTGTGCAGGAAAGGGTGTGTGAACAGACCATAAGCTAGAAAAAAAGCCATCCCTGAATCAAATGTAGTAAGTTTGTCTAACTGTTAGTTAAACTCTGATGTAGAAATGTATCTGCTCTGATTGGTTGTTGTATCACATTCCTATGTTGGGAGTGAACACTGCAGGAAGTTTTTATATAACGAACATTTCTATTGGATGTTGAACCAATAAACGAATCTGACAGACCACGGACTGATCAGATGATAATCTGCCATATCTCGGTGTGGTTGTGTATATCGTCTCCTCTGGTCAGAGTCGCGCAGCGCCTTACTTCGATCTTGATATATAAGAAGAAACTTGAAAAAGGTTTATGGTAATTATAATGAAAAATAGAATTTTTCAATTCTGACCCAAATAAAAGCAGGCCAAGAGAAATGGCCAGTGTGTATCCTGTAATGAACATACAGCCTGCCTGGTGTCTCAGCTACGCTACAGCTATAATCACTCTCAGAAGGCACTGAGCGGCATTCTGGAAATGCAAAGAGGCTCCAAGGCAGGAGTTCAGAACAAGCGGGTCTGGAGCTGCGGATCAGGTTGCTCGACGCACTGAGTTCCCAGCAACTCAGAGGCCGGGCTGATCTCAATAAGGGGGTGTCTGGAGAGCCAGGACAGACGGGAAGAGATGGTGTCCCGTCACATTGCGGTGTATTCAAGCAACACAGGGCCGCCATAGGGCATGGAAAATACGCTGCAAACTCAACGCGCACTCAGCAGAACACCGCCAAAACATCTGGATTAAGCACGCTGCAGATGCCAGAGAAACCCAAGCTGACGCAGAATACAGCGCCGAGAAAACACAGGAAAAAGCAGACACCGCGCCGAGAAAACACAGGAAAAAGCAGACACCGCGCCGAGAAAACACAGGAAAAAGCAGACACCGCCGACGAATGCAGCGGCCAGAGAAATTATGCTCCAATGTCAAATGCGAAGAGATGTGCCGGGTAAAAAGGAGTTTCTGGTATTTCTGCATGTTTGTTTTAATTGCCTTTCAGGTCGTGTCGGGGGTTAGGGTCAGGTTTGGGGTTTGGCTCATTTCCGATCCCCTTATTTTTTGGTTATTGAATCTCGAATTGAGACAAAACATTTTACAGATCTAGAAAAATCCGCCAGGAATTCCAATTTAAGAGACTCTTTATATATAACATTAAAGGGATATGTAACATATTAGCCTCTGGGGTAAAACATTCACACCTTCTTAATGAAACATTTCCAGTGATTTGCCACTGTTGAGGTGCTGCCCTGCAGTGTGCGGATTCATATGCTGCATTGAAACCTATGACATTACAGGCCTTGTTTGTTTCCAAAAGCTTAAACAACTAAACCCTCATCCAAAATAATGCTGGACCTGCGTAAAAACAACGAACAAGTAAAGGAACGGGAATTCTATTGTTAATAAATTTAATTCCCATTCTTAAACAATAAAGCAGAAATAAGTCAATAAACAAATGCTTTTTATTGAGAAACAGATGGACAGTTGTTGAACGTTACAAACGTCAATGAGACACAAATACAGCATGATGTGAGGATCATTGACACATATTTATTCCACTGGGTATAGAGACACCATTGGTCACAAACCCAACACATGACAGTCGCCTGTGAGTGGATGGATTGAACACATCACGTTTACATCAAGGGATCCTTTCGTCATTCCAGGCGGCCGCACAAGTCAAGTGTCACCACTTCCAATACATCAACATGTTACAATCCCTAATGATAAATCACTGGACATATCACATATGATTTTGTGCACAATCATTCATGACGTGGCAAGCAATGTCCTGTGACATAAAGATTTTAGTAAATGTCAGAAAACGCTATAAATATTTCCAGAGGTAGATTGTTTCCCACCATCATACATTGTCACAATCCTGCTGACGTGATGCAAGATGTGAGAGTTATCACGTGGGAGCAGCAGACCCCCATCAGGTGCATCAGCTGTGTGTCTCGCACAAATCAACATGCATGATCCTGCTGCAACGTTTTTGATGTATGTGGGAATGATGAGAATACATGTGACACTTGTTAAAATCGAGCATCACAACATAGAGGATACATGCGCACCATCCAACGTATGATGTGTGTATCATGTCACAGCACCACATACCGGACGTCAGAGTGTGATGTGACATATTGCAGTATAGCACATGATACATAACCTTGTTATCTTAACCATGGTCACATGACCTGTTGTACAGTTGTGACACAATCATTAGCAAACATTGAGGACAGAGGTGTCAGAAGGTCAGAGCTGCAAGGTGACACTCCGGTGCAATATCCCACAAGAAGGATATGTATCAATCAGATGCCTCGGCAGAATTGTAAGACTTGGTTTACTCTGCATAGCTTTGTATAATGAAATAAACCATCAACTGCTGCCACAAAATAACGTAAACAAATCAAAAAACCAAAAGTATTTAACATACACAACCCCCTACCCCTACCACCACGCACTGGCCGCCCCCTGGAGCTTGAGGCTGAGGCACTGGGCTGGCTGGCTGGTCGTTGGGTACTTTGTCTGGGGGATTGTGGTGCAGGCTGGGCTGGTGCAGGCTGTTCCTGGGGTGGTGATGATGGTGGTCTGGGGTGCTGCCGCTCCAGCATGGCCTCCAAGACGTTGGCCACTCGATTGACGGCTGCCGTCAATTCTCACATCCTGGCTCTCTGCCACTGGCGGCGCCAGGCCCGCATCTGAGACTCCACACCATGGACTCGCTCCACCAGAAGAGCGGTTCCCTGCTCCCCTGCCTGCTGCCTCTGTACGACAGCTGCTACGTCCCCCAGCAGCTGCTGCAGTAAAGCATTTGTGGCCATTGCAGGCAACTGTGCTCCAGGCTGGGGCGGAGCCTGCTCCTGGGGTTCCGGCTCCTCTTGGGGGGAGGCACAGCACGTGGGACAGGGTGGCGTCAACGGTGTGGAGATGATGGGGTGGCCAATGGGTTGCCTTCATCAGTGGCCTCCAATCCAGCTCCCTCCTCTGAATCAGCCCCAGTGGATGGGGAGTGGTTGCTTCTCGGGTCCTGCTGGTGGACCCTGTGAACGGGTGAGGTCCATGCCGGTGACTGTGCGTCAGATGTTGCTGTGAAGAGGGGACAGGAGAACGTGAGTGCAATGCTCAATACAGTTGCATGTGCAATCATTAGCAAAACATTATTGTGTCAGACACAGGTGTCAGCATGATGTCAGATGGAAATAAATGTGAATCGGTGTCCACCTGCAGGCCTTTCCTTTAACACATGTCAGGGAGGGGTATATGAGATCTGTATATTCTCACCTGCACACTTGGCTCCCTGATATCTTGAACTACAATTCCCATTTGGCTCTGTCAGCCTAACGGGTGACTGAGCATCATGGGTTATGTAGTTCCCAAATCATCAAGGAGACGGGTTTTCCAACCCCTGCGTCAGACACATTGTATAGGGCCCTACTGATATCTACTAAGAATGAGACGCATCCCCCCCACTAACCAAATACACATTTAACCCTGTCTTGCCTCAACATGGTTGACCTCGTTTTCGTTCAGTCATATCCACTCTGTTCTTGCATTTCCCCCATATCACCTGCAAACAGGACTACATCACCACGTTATTGTCTATTTCTCAGGTTCTGGCATCATGGCACCTTCAAATATATTTGCATTACAAGTCCAATGATGCACTGTGTAGCGATTGAGTAACAGGGCATCATGGGATATGTAGTCCAAACATCAGCATACTATATTTGGCTGTACAAAACATCGGAATCACATTAGACACGTGTAATCGTCTGGATGCAAGTTATACTCACGGTCGGTGGATGTGTCCTGTAGCCCTGCACGTACGTCCACCCCGGCATATCCTTGCACCCCAGTCAGAGGCGGCTCCAGATTTGGTGAGGCCTTACCCGAAGCTCAGTTGTGAGGCTCCACAGGGCCAGAGACCAGGCGATTCACATAGGCTTTAGAAGCAGCATGTATAGTATGCACACAGCAATAAAACTCACAGTAATGTGCAGTGTGTATGAGTGTATCACAGAGCTCCACAGCAAAAAACCTCATAGTAATACGCTCATACACACTGCACATTACTGTGCATTTTATTGTTGTGCAGCTCTGTGATACGCGCATACACACCGCACATTACTGTGAGTTTTATTGTGTGGAGCTCTGTGCTATGCTCATACACACCACACAATACTGTGAGTTTTATTGTGTGGAGCTCTGTGCTACGCAGATACACACCGCACATTACTGTGAGTTTTATTGTGTGGAGCTCTGTGCTACGCTCATACACACCGCACATTACTGTGAGTTTTATTGCTGTGGAGCTCTGTAATACGCTCATACACACAGCACATTACTGTGAATGTTATTGCTGTTCAGCTGTGATACGCTCATACACACTGCACATTGCTATGAGTGTTATTGTTGTGGAGCTGTGTGACACGCTCATACACTGTACATTACTGTGAGTTTTATTGTGTGGAGCTCTGTGCTATGCAGATACACACTGCACATTACTGTGAGTTTTATTGCTGTGGAGCTCTGTGATACGCTCATACACACTGCACATTACCGTGAGTTTTATTGCTGTGGAGCTCTGTGATACGTTCATACACGCAGCACATTACTGTGAGTGTTATTGCTGTTCAGCTGTGATATGCTCATACACACTGCACATTACTGTGAGTTTTACTGCTGTGGAGCTCTGTGATACACTCATACACACTGCACATCACAGAGTTCCACAGCAATAAAACTCACAGTAATTAAAGAAAAAATGAAAACTCACAGAAAGAGGAGAACGCACTGGAGACTGAGAGCGCGGCGGAGACTGAGAGCGTGACAACTGGAGATGGAAAACGGTGGAGACAGAAAGCAAGACAATTGGAGATGGACAGAGAGCTGGAGAGAGGGAGAGACAGCTGGGACAGAAAGACGGAGACAGGGAGAGACAGCTGGGACAGAGAGCTGGCAACAGGGAGAGACAGCTGGGACAGGGAGCTGGCAACAGGGAGAGACAGCTGGGACAAGAGAGACAGGGAGAGACAGCTGGGACAGAGAGAGATGGAGACAGGGAGAGACAGGTGGGACAGAGAGAGACGGAGACAAGGAGAGACAGCTGGGACAGAGAGAGACAGAGACAGGGAGAGACAGTTGGTACAGGGAGAGACAGCTGGTACAGGGAGAGATGGAGACCGGGAGAGGCAGCTGGGACAGAGAGAGACGGAGACAGAGAGAGACAGATGGTACAGGGAGAGACAGCTGGGACAGGGAGAGATGGAGAGACAGCTGGTACAGGGAGAGATGGAGACAGGGAGAGACAGCTGGGACAGGGAGAGATAGAGACAGGGAGAGACGGGGACAGGGAGAGACAGCTGGGACAGGGAGAGACAGGGAGAGATGGGGACAGGGAGAGACAGCTGGTACAGGTAGAGACGGAGACAGGGAGAGACAGCTGTGACAGGGAGAGACGGAGACAGGGAGAGACAGCTGATACAATGACAGAAAGATACAATGCCAGCTGGGACAGAGAACGGTGACAGGGAGACAGCTGGGACAGAGAGAGACATAAAGGGAGAGACAGCTGGGACAGAGAGACAGCTGGGACAGGGAGAGACAGCTGTGACAGGGAGAGACAGCTGGGACAGAGAGATGGTGACAGAGAGACAGCTGTGACAGGGAGAGGCAGCTGGGATAGAGAGATGTGATGGAGAGACAGCTGTGACAGGGAGAGACAGCTGGTACAGGGAGAGACAGCTGTGACAGGGAGAGACAGCTGTGACAGGGAGAGGCAGATGGGACAGGGAGAGACGATGACAGGGAGAGACAGCTGGGACAGGGAAAGACAATGACATGGAGAGACAGCTGGGACAGGGAGAGACAGCTGGGACAGAGACAGAGACAGCTGGGACAGAGAGACAGAGACATGGAGAGACAGCTTGGACATAGAGAGACAGAGATAGGGAGAAACAGCTGGGACATAGAGACACAGAGACAGAGAGAGACAGCTGGTACAGAGAGAGACAGAGACAGGGAGAGACAGCTGGTACAGAGAGACAGAGATAGCTGGGACAGAGAGATGGAGACAGGGAGAGACAGCTGGGACAGAAAGAGACAGAGACAGGGAGAGACAGCTGGGAAAGAGGGACAGCTGGGACAGAGAGATAGCTGGAACAGAGAGACGGAGACAGGGAGAGACAGCTGGGACAGAGAGACAGAGACAGCTGGGACAGAGAGATGGAGACAGGGAGAGACAGCTTGGACAGAGAGACAGCTGGGACAGAGAGACAGGGAGAGACAGCTGGGACATAGAGAGACGGAGACAGAGAAACACAGCTGGGAGAGAGAGAGACGGAGACAGGGAGAGACAGCTGGGACATGGAGAGACAGAGACAGGGAGAGACAGCTGGTACAGGAAGAGATGGAGAGACAGCTGGTACAGGGAGAGACGGAGACAGGGACAGACAGCTTGTACAGGAAGAGATGGAGAGACAGCTGGTACAGGGAGAGAAGGAGACAGGGAGAGACAGCTGGGACAGGGAGAGACAGAGACAGGGAGAGACATCTGGGACAGAGAGAGACAGGGAGAGACAGCTGGGACAGAGAGACAGGGAGAGACAGCTGGAACAGAGAAACAGCTGAGACAGAGAGACGGAAATAGGGGGAGACAGCTGGGACAGATAGACGGAGACAATGAGAGACAGCTGGGACAGAGAGATGGAGACAATGAGAGACAGCTGGGACAGAGAGATGGAGACAGGGAGAGACAGCTGGGACAGAGAGAGACAGGGAGAGACAGCTGGGACAGAGAGATGGAGACATGGAGAGACAGCTGGGACAGAGAGAAACAGCTGGGACAGAGAGACAGCTGGGACAAAGAGATGGAGACAGTGAGAGACAGCTGGGACAGAGAGAGAGACAGGGAGAGACAGCTGGGACAGAGAGACAGAGACAATGAGAGACAGTTGGGACAGAAAGATTGAGACAGGGAGAGACAGCTGGGACAGAGAGATGGAGACAGGGAGAGGCAGCTGGGACAGAGAGAGACAGGGAGACACAGCTGGGACAGAGAGATGGAGACATGGAGAGAAAGCTGGGACAGAGAGACAGCTGGGACAAAGAGATGGATACAGTGAGAGACAGCTGGGACAGAGAGACAGGGAGAGACAGCTGGGACAGAGAGACAGAGACAATGAGAGACAGCTGGGACAGAAAGATTGATACAGGGAGAGACAGCTGGGACAGAGAGATGGAGACAGGGAGAGGCAGCTGGGACAGAGAGAGACAGGGAGAGACAGCTGGGACAGAGAGACAGCTGGGACAGAGAGATGGAGACAGGGAGAGACAGCTGGGAGAGAGAGAGACGGAGACAGGGAGAGACAGCTGGTACAGGAAGAGATGGAGAGACAGCTGGTACAGGGAGAGATGGAGACAGGGAGAGACAGCTGGGACAGAGAGAGATGGAGACAGAGAGACAGCTGGGACAGAGAGAGATGGAGACAGGGAGAGACAGCTGGGACAGAGCGAGAAGGAGACAGGGAGAGACAGCTGGGACGGGGAGAGAAGGAGACAGCTGGTTCAGAGGTAATGACAGCTGGGTAGAGAGAGAGCAAGACACAGTTTGGGCAGAAAAGGACAGCTAGGAGAGAGAATATTTGAAAATACAGATCAGCAGGGATTTTTTTAAAGCTTGACTTGCTTTCAGGCTGCAGCACGTGGAGGCGAGTCTTTGCCGCTGTGGGTCTCTGCTAATCATGTTTGTTCCCGTAGTGTGAGGTCAAATACTGAACCGGAACATATTGCAGAGAGACACAGCACGGACATGGGGATGGAGGAAGCAGTGTGCAGGCAGCGGCAGTCCACAATGCCTTTAAGTGCAGCAGCCAATGTGAGGACAACGCTGGGCTTATGCTGCCTGGACACTGTCTCATAATGAATGCAGCCCCTGCATCCAGGAATTTGTTTCTCTGCTGCAGGAACGCCGGGGAGCGGCCAGCACGAACAGCAGCAAGAGCGGCCCTCTGTGTCTGAAATAGGCAAGTTAGGCAGCCGCGAGGCCTCTGGGATCGCGAGGCCTCTGGGATCGCGAGGCCTTAGGCGGCCGCCTAACTCGCCTTATTAGAGAGCCGCCACTGACCCCAGTTGCTGACATTTCTTAACGCAACTGCACCTCCCAGGGTGCGTACGCGACCTGTTGCACCGGTCCACCTCCAGCCCGCCTCACTGCATCAAGCTCCCTGGCCATCTTCTTCTTCAGCTCACGCTTACAGTCCTGGAAGCGGTGCTTGATGGACTCGATGGAGTGGTTCCTCCCCAGCGCAGACACTGCGTCTTGGATCTCCCTCCACAGCCTCCGACGGTGCTCCCCAGTTGTGTGTTTACCCTTCAGCCGCCGTGCCCTCACCATATATGCCACTATCAAGGCATTTTTTTCTGCCAGGGTAGAACACTCTTCCCATATGCGCTGGGATCCCTCTGACACCTGTGCCCTGGAGTGTGTCTGGTCTCTGGCTCCCTGTCCTGTCCCTGACGCTACATCACTCCCTTCTCTAGATGGGCCTGGCCTGGCGTCACTCCCCTCACTCGCAGGACTCATGTCCCTGCCAGGGTGCCTACCCTCTCTACTTCTACTTCTCCCCTCTATATACCTACTCCAACCCTCCCTATGCCTACTCCTACTCCTTCCCTCTCTATGCCTACCCTCTCTATGCCTACCCTCTCTACGCCTTCCCTCTCTATGCCTACCCTCCCTACCCTCACTACTACTACCCTCCCTACTACTACCCTCTCTTCTTCTACTGCCACCCAGACTCCTATGCCCTGCCGACTCTCCACCTCTCCTCACCTCCTGCTGCTCCTCAACACCCCTCCACCCTCCACCTCCGCTCCCTGCGCCCTCCATGACACACAGTGACACATAAGTACAATGGGGAATACACGGGGTTGGGGGACAAAATGGATACAATAGGGGGCAGGATAGGGTTTGTGACAAGTATGTGTGTGTGACTATGTGTAACGTGTATTTACGAGTAGTGATGTGTGCTGCTTAGTAATGTCTGGGTGTGCGTGTGACTATGTGTAACGTCGATGTATGTGATATTTACTTGCTCCTGCACTGCTCTCGCCTCTCTGTCGCTAACTCACTCGCTCTCCTTACCAAAAAACACCAACCGCCCGGGACGCTGTATCTGCCTAACAAAAGAAGAGACATAGTCAGCGTTTGTGAATGGCTGACACTTTTTATTACTTTGTCATAGGTGTGTTTTTTATTGAATTAGATTGAAATTAGGTGTTTCTTGTTTTACAAAATGGCCAACGCACTAATTAGTGCGCACAACGCCACTGCGCTTTTTTTTTTTGCAAAATCCGTCAAAAATCACGGCCACTGCCTTGACTTCCATCAAACCGGAGTCTTTTGTGCGCAGTCTACACAAAATGCTTTGGTTTGACGGACTTGCGTTGATCAATTAGATTGGCATCACAGATTTGTGCGCGCAAACATACTTTTTTGCGCATCGGTTTTACGAGCGTTATTTTCTGACAGCTGACAAAATGCGCGAGGATTGTACTGCCGAGTTAATTTGCGCGTGATAAAGGTTTTTTGCGCTGTGCGATCGTATTTGCGCGAAGCGTGTAATAGAGGCCCATATTGGGACACCGCAGGGAGGAAGGGAGTGAGAACGGAACCTCAAGGACGAGATGCCACTCGGGACATATGCACATGGGGAGAACATCTATTGGGAGGGAACCCCGGAAGTCACCAGACCAGAAGTTAGCCGGACACCATCTTGGGACTCCGGAGAAAGTGAAAGAAGCCACCGGATGCCATGTTGAAACACAGCAGACCGTGAGGAGGATACTACAATTAAAGAAAACAGTAGGAATGTGCGTTTCGGGTTTCGGAATTTCGGAATTTTCACGAATCTTCCTGATTCGTGTCTTCGGATTCGGCCGAAGTTCCGAATCAGTTCGGATCCGAAAACCGGCAGATCCGAAAACTTTTCCGAGCCGAAACAAATTTTTTTTCGGAGTTTTCGAATGGACTTGAAATGTGTCAAATCAAAATTTATTTTCGTTCTATTCATGATTTCGGTTCCATTTCGGTAATTCTGGACATCGTATAATTAACTATTATCGCTTATATCGCTGATTCTGTAAATTTTGTATTTGTAATGTGTATCACTTGTTTCCAATGATCCGATAATTCTGTCGATACGATACTTCTGTCGTAATTGGATCCGATTCGTCCGAGGGTCGCGCATGCCATGCGCGCGCGCGGATGTCGTAAACTTTATTGAGCCATTGTAGAGAGAGTTTTGACAGGCCAAAAACTATTGAATTTATAGTTTTTATGATCATGGCTGAAAGAAGAGAGTCCCATTCGGACACCTCCTCATCTGCTTCCACCCCAGAGACACCACCCAGGATAAGCGGGCCAGCAACATGGCATTTGAGGAGATGTTGGAGCTGGTCCGCATCTTTGAAAAACGTGATTACGACTGCCGTAAGGGCCCTTACGGCAGGAAGAATAACGCCCGCAAGGACCGTATCCTTGATAAGCTTCGCACCACCATCCTGGAGTTATTTGGGAAAGAACGGACGAAGGACCAGCTCCAAAAACGCTGGTCTGACCTCAAGACACGCGAGGAGGAGCAGCTGAGGCACATCCGTCGCGTCATAGCCAAACGTAAGTGTCATGTTATATTGTAAAGCGCTGCGCAAACTGTTGGCGCTATATAAATCCTGTATAATAATAATAATGTACTTGCATGTGCTAATGTGCACAGAAATACTTTGATTGATCTGGTCCTTTTTTCATGCAATGTGATTGTGTATAGCTTTGCGTTTTCACGACTCGTCATACATGCATTTTTGGCATAGCTCTTCTTTTTTGTGATTTTACGTATTCGTGAAAATTGTGATATTTGATGTATGTAGATGAAGTTACAATGCTGGATTTCTTTTGGCACTGTGTGTACTGTAGTGTGTTGGGGGGGAGGTTGTTGTGGCTGAGTGATGCATACGAGATGACCCGCAGCTAGCCCAATATTGGCTCCCACCTGCGCATCAACAAAAATCTCTGCGTCTCTGCTAAGTGATAGGATGGGACATGTAGTTCTTCTGAAAGTGCATCCAAACAGAACCGCATTCAATACCTCAGCAGCTGCTGAATTGATGCAGCGCAGCAATTCAGTTTGCTGCAGCAGTGTCATTGAACGCTTTATGCAAATTTCAAAACAAAATGGCAGATTTCTGTTGTTTCTGCTATATCCACAGTTTTATTCGCAAAAGCTGAGGCTGAGGCATCTTAGAAATAACTAAAAGCAGTCGCACAATGTGTTTTGTACGCACACAACACAAATAAGAGTTTATATTGAATAAACGTAATGTTTACTTCTGAAAAAAATATATAATTGAACGGTAATATATGTCTATCAGGGTTATCCAAAGAGATCCGAATTGCTTGAGAAAGGTAACAGAACAGTGAAAATCAGTGTTCGGTTACCTTTCCTGACCATTCGGCTATCCAGAGAGCAGGCAATTCGCCAAATCCTGGCGAATTGCCTGAACATACGATGCCTGTTCGGTCCCTGTTCGAGGGCAGTGAAGTCCCCATAAAAAAGCACTGCTTCGTCTATTCAGAGAACACAAACCAGCAGTGAAAGGTTCCCCTAATGCTCTGCCATTTGGTGGTTTAATTCGACAAGTTTATTCAGGAGAATCCCATAGGCTTCAATGTTAAAAATCTTCCCGTTTTAATTCAATATCTAATAAACCGTTCATTATAAAATTCTGCAGCAAAAAGTCTCTTTACTTATAGATTTTTTAGGATACTTTAAGCCTTTTTCTGATTTTTTATTTTTTTTTAAAAGTCCGATTTTTTTTTTGATTTGTTTTCAGTTTACTTATTTTTTTTGTAACAGCCCTTTTTATTATCATTCCCTGGACCTCCTGTGAAAATTTCAGACATTTTCGCTCAGTAGTTTCTTTGCAAACAGCGTTTCATTTTCCCAGATTCATACAAATGGTTTTGCTAATTGTATCAACGTCAACCTCAACGTCACAGCTGCTTCGGCTCCTGTTCGGCTCCTGTTCGGCTCCTGTTCGAAGGTTAATCCAGATGTTTTTGCTTGTTTTCAGAGTGCATTCGGTTAGTTTTCGTCAGGTTTGCGGCAGCTTTTCCCTGCAATTCGGGGACCCTGTGGTGCTTGCTGAATACACCGAAGGGTCACCGAAATGCAATCGGCAAAAGGAATCGAATTGAAGAGAACGAAAAGTCACCGAACGTGCGGTGACTTTTCGAATCTCTTTGGATAACCCTGTATGTGCAGAGGAAATAAATAAATATTTTGTGACTTTAGAACTATGAGTTGGGAGTAGTGGTGGGTCGAGCTGGTAGTGGGGTAGTGGAGGGGTGTCGCAATACTTTCGGCAATATATTGTTGTATAAATATACCATTTTTTCCAGTCTGCATTATTTACGTGTTATTTTTTGGATTTGGCAGAAGACAGGAAGGCAAAGGCAGCATCTGCCCCGGCGGGCACCAGTGCCCCAGTGGAGGAGGAGGGGGAGCCACGGGCGACCACCAGCTCTGGTATATACTGTTTTATTTTGCAACGACTTTTGTTCAAAAACAGAAACATTTTTTGTTTACTGTATTTTCATTTAATTTTTTTATATATAGCACAAGAGGTGCAGGAAGAGGAGGAGCAGGAGGAGGGCGATGATGGAGAGAGGGAGCCGGAGCCGCAGGAGGCCGCCAGTCCAGTTTTTTTTTTTACTGTTGTATTTTGCATCGACTTTTGTTCAAAAATAAATGTTTACTGTATTTTTTATTTCTTTAATTTCTTAGACATAGCACCGGAAGAGATGCTGACGGTGGTGGGGGAGGAGGAGGAGTCGGAGGAGTCGGAGGAGTCAGAGCCTCAGGAGGCCGCCAGCTCTGGTATATACTACTGTTATATTTTTCCAAGACTTTCAGTCAAAAATAGAAACCTGCTTTACTGTATTTTCCTTCTTTCATTTATTGTATATATAGAAGGAGAAGCCAGATCGGACACTGACAGGTCCAGCGTCAGGATGGCGATCGGCGAGCTACGCCTGGCTGGCACCAACTCGAAGCCATCCAGGAGTTGCTGCAGGA